>ML256267.1:0-47535 GCA_005239495.1 Nicotiana undulata | reverse complement strand
GAATGAGAGAATGAGAGAAATTGAGATTGAGAAATGAGAGATGAGTGAAGAAATGAAGAAAAGGGGGTGTATTTATAGTTTTACACAAGGTTAAATTTGTAAATTAAAAAAGTGTTTATTTTTTTTTTAAAAGGCCCCAAAAGGGCCATTTGTGCAAATCTGCCGTTGGGAAACAGCTCCCTGCCAAGGTGATCGTTGCCAATGGATAAGTGGGCCCCAATTATTAAAAAAATAAGAAAAAAAAATGACCGTTGTAACCGGTACCCAAACCACGAACGGAGCAACCCCCTCTACCCAGCCCACCCGGCCCCTTCATACCGGGCCGGTTCGGTTTCGGTTTTAACCTGTCTGAGCCGGTCCGGTTCCGGGTCAAACCGGCCTGTTTGACAGGTTTAATCACAATTTACCTCACGCTTTTGGAAATCTTTTCAAGAAGCATTGTGTACACGAGTAGATCTTAGTACTGCATTTCATTCACAGATAGACGGGCAGTTTGAACGTACTATACAGATCTTGGAGGATATGTTGAGAGCTTGCATTCTTGAGTTTGGAGGTAGTTCAGTATAAAGCATTATATGGTAGAAGATGTCGTTCTCCTATCAGATGGTTTGAAGCTAGTGAGACTAACTTATTGGGACCCGACTTAGTACAAGAAGCTATGAACAAAGTCCTGTTGATCAGACAGAGATTGCCTACAGCTCAAAGCAGACAAAAATCTTATGCGGATAAGAGAATAAGAGACTTAGTGTTCACAATTGGAGACAAAGTGTTCCTACGAGTCTCTCCTATAAAAGTTGTTATGCGATTTGGGAAAAGAGGCAAGTTGAGCCCCAGATTTGTAGGACCGTATGAGATACTAGACCGAGTGAGAGCTCTGGCTTATCGCTTGGAACTTCTTCATAAGTTGTCTTTTATTCATCCAGTGTTTCAAGTCTCAATGCTAAGAAAATGTATATCAGACTCATCTCAGGTGATTGAAGCACCTGCTATACCGCTTGATGAGAAGTTGTCTTATGAGGAGGAACCGATGGCTATTGTTGATAGGAAAGTAAGAAAGCTACGGTCAAAAGAAATTGAGTTCGAAAAGTCTTATGGCGAAATCATACAGTTTAAGATCGTGTATCATCTAATCTTTGGTATACAATTCCTTGGGTTTCAGCAATAGACTCCAGGTACTAACATATATTTCTTCCTCTTTTAAGACAATGGAATTTTATATACATGATTATGATATGGCTGAGTAGATATAATTTTGGAATCGGAATAAGAATTTTGAAAGATAAAGCTAAGGAAATTGGGAGAAAATCATGAGACTTTCCGTGAATTAACTGGGTATATCTTATGAATAGGTTGTATTTAATAGATTTTGAAGTATTCTCAACTACCATTAGCGTGAGTAAGTATAAATTGACGAATTAAGAGTCAAACATAAAATTCAAGGGTTGGGTATTCTAAATTAGCTATGAATTAGCTAAAACAAGGAAATTAACATGAAATAGATATTATGTAATTATTGATTGATTGGAGGAAGTTGTACGAATTGCTCGAGGTGAAACATTTAGTATTTCGTATTTCGGCACGAGTACTGTGAGTAGTAATCTTATCGCAATTTGTGTTTTCATAACTTGCATGATTTACACATGATTTTTTTTAATATGAATATGTTACCGATTATTTTGAGTTGCATGTGGGACAAGTCTTTTACTTGAGATGATACCGAAATAGTTATATGAGATTATTACCGTTGTTTTAAATATTCTTGTTGTCATTAGATATATTTTACCGTTAATTGAATTTACTATTATCGAAGTGTAATTACACGATTTGATAAGAACCGAAATGTCCTATATTGTTTTAAAATATTTTCCTATGAGTATATATGGATTATAGAGACAAGTATAAATGGGAGTAAACTTTGAAGGATCCCGTAGCTAACAACGGGTTCGTTAGACCCGGTGCACCTTGTAATTATCAATTACCGTTACAACACTCGCTAGTGGGAAGGTAGAACTAGCATACCGTTACCGATTTCCCTCGAGTAGGACTACCATTATATTTGACTTCTTGCAAAGAAGTCCACAGTTATACCGATTACATGATCCGTTCATTGAAATCTCCCAAATGTGAATATTTATATCATGCAGTGGTTACTGAGTTTATTACTGAATTGTTAATTGTATTATACTACAAGAAAAACATGATGAGACAGAAAATTATTTATTATTTCTGAAAGGGCATTCTTATGATATTTTTTGTTTAATATACTAGAATGTTTCTGACTTTCCCACAATAACAACGGTTGTGACTAAGTGTTATTACTCACTGAGCTAGCGACTCATTCCCCGCTAATTTTTTTATAGAGTCAGCAGTTGACGCGGGCGAGGATTTCGTTAATTAGAGCGCACATGTTGATAGTTCTTGGTGAGCCTTGCACTTGTTCGCGTGGGCAGATATTTTATTTATTGTTATGGTCTTTTCTTTGAACTCTTAGAGTCGCTCCATCATCATTATTTTAGTGTCATGAGTATTCTTTTGTTATTAAAGTCTTATGTTGAGTATCGTTTTTTATTATCGAAATTGAAGATAAATTAGTAGTTCTGGTTGTTAGTGAGTTCATTAGTAATGGTGGAGACTTGTTTTAGTTAATTGATAGGTTGTCAATTGTTTGGTTTGATATTAGGATGGTTGGTTATTGATTTTGAGACAGAAATGTTTTTGGATTGTCCCAAAACCATTCCCCTATGTGCCAATCGCTAGCGCATCCAGGGCCCCGGCGCCCAGCTCAGCTGGAGAGGCCTAGCCTGATCTGAGAAGTGCTAATTCGGTTCGGATAGACTTCATTCAAGAATGCCACCGCCCGAGTAGCATGATTGGAGCTTCTTAGCGCTTAGGCCACTACCTAAAAGTAAGCTTTTCGCTCTTTTCCTCTTACATAACTTAGATGGAGGAGATAGTAAGCAAGACTTTCTACGCGACGAGGCTTACTTGGGAGCATCGGTCGCGACATTCAAACTTAAAAAAAAAGTAAAACTCCATGATAATATGCTGAATTTCCTCTAGGATGCTTTTATGGAGTTTCATTTTTTTAAGTTCAAAACTATGGCACTACCATGAATTCCAAAAATTGAGTATTCTTCATTTTTTTTTTGAACATATGCCTATTTTTTATTTAAAAGTATGAAAAATGATTAATTTCGAACTTTATCCGCTAGTGTATATTTACAAAATCCGAAATGTTACCCCATATATGCCACTATTTACAGAGGCATATCTAGTGTAGAAGTTATGGGTTCATAGCGTATTTAGTGTAGAAGCTATGGGTTCATGAACTCATAACTTTTGCTCATACTCTGTATTTTTGCCCAAAAAATCATTAAATATATACAAATAATAAATTTTTGAGCCTATTAAATTAGATGAGATGTGATAGATTTACAAACCTGAACCAATCATGAATCCACCCCTCTGACTATTTGAAAGATCAACTTGTTTGTGTACACCGTTTGAGTAAAGTTTAAATGACTTTAAACACCCATCTAATATAGTTAAGTTGATTGATATATCCCATATAGTTTGAATATGGGGTATGTTGTCCGAAATGCTATGTATTAATAGTACTTCTTCCGTTCCAACTTATATGGCGGAGTTTGAATTTTGAGAGTCAAACCTTAAAAATTAGACCGTGAATTTAGGCGTAGAATCATTACGTTTTTTGAAAAAAAATTATAATTTGAAAATTACGTAAAAAGTATTATAAATCACAATAATTAATAGTTTAAAATATCTAAATGAAAAATTACGGTAACAATTTAACTCTTGAAATCCGAATCCCGTCACATAAATGGGGACGGAGAGAGAGTAGCTAAAAGACTGGCAAAGTCACTCTTGTTGATTAACTGAATTAGTCTTCCTTTTCACTGTTTATCATTCATATTAGTTACAAAATGAATAATTAGTTGTTTAACTACAAATTATTCATTAAAATACGATTAATACCAACTATTCCACCTCTATACTAAACCATTTCTTATCAGAACAAATGGGAAAGCAAGCTGTGATGGCGAAAATTACTTAATTAAATTGATTATTAATTGTCTGCTTAACAAATAATTTACGTCATGCATCATACGTCAAAGCTTGTTCGTAATTATATTAACCTTTACGACCAATCCAAACTATACAAATTAATGTGACTATAGGTCGAATAATTAAAGAAATAGTCAACATTATCCCCCCAAATATTTAATCTTCTTGACTCTCTAATAGGGTCTTTTTATAAAAATATATATTCCTATCGTCCCAAATACAACAGGGAGGTATAATGTAGGCAACCTAAGCCTGATGTAAGCGTAAGTGGCTGACTCCACGA
Organism: Nicotiana undulata; assembly: GCA_005239495.1. NCBI lineage: Eukaryota > Viridiplantae > Streptophyta > Magnoliopsida > Solanales > Solanaceae > Nicotiana > Nicotiana undulata. The sequence continues at coordinate 43,166 of ML256267.1, read as the reverse complement.
CTCAAATCCGTAACCTAAAACTCGCACAATACAAATTTTATTATTGTTTCACGGCTCCCACGATAAAAGCTACCTCACTTTTTATCAGTTCAATTTGACACTACCAAAAAACAGCAAATTTGCGACGTCAAACTAGTCGGAAATCGTGTTTTCCGACGGATTTCCGACTGAAAAGTGTCAGTCGGAAAATACATGGTCGCAATATATTTGCGATAGAATCAGTCGAAATTTTGCGATGGATTCAGTCGCAAATTGAATAATACGAGACATTTGAATTTAAGTAATTTGCGACCGAATCACTGGCTAATTTTGCGACTGATTTAGTCGCTGACCAGAAATTAAAAAAAAAAAACAAATACAAATTTAAAGTTTCGACCAATCCCATCGGAAAATTTAAAAATAAAATAGAAAACCAACTACCAACCTAATTTAATTTAATCTCTATTTTAGCTGGAACTATGACTATTAAACCAATAAAACAGACGAATCAGATCAAAGACAACGATATTCCAACTCAAGGAAAAATTATAAAAGGAATATATAGGAAACTCCAAATTATAAGTCAGCTTTAAAAAGTCAAACAGTAATGGCAGAAGAAAAATTTCAGAGAATAAAAAAGATAGACTTAAGTAGTAATATAAAGTCATTAAACCAGCAGGGTGAAAACACACCATCTTTAATTACTCAACACAAGAAATATTTCTATCTACACAAAACAATGATCATCTCCAATTCTAGGATCATATCTTTGTTCACAAATTTACAAAAACCAAACATAATTTTGTACAAGAAACATCCTAGTCAAGACACTATGTTTTTTTTCTCTGATCAGCCAGGAAAAATATTTACTACTAGAAATTACTCTCTCAAGGTTTTATCAAAGAATGATTCTTCTTTTCCTATATTATCAGACATAAAGAATACGAAAAACAACGTTTACGATGATGAAGAAGCAAAATTAGCTGACAGATGGAAAGATATTCATGGTCAAAACGACTGGGAAGGGATGCTTGATCCTATCGATCCTCTATTACGAGCAGAGTTAATACGTTATGGTGAGATGGCTCAAGCATGTTACGATGCATTCGAATTAGATCAAGATTCTAAGTTTTGTGGTAGCTGTAAAATTGATCCTGGATTATTTTTCCAGAGTCTTGGAGGGTCAACAAATCATGGTTATAATGTAACCAGCTATATTTATTCCATGTACCATATTAATATACCAAGTTTATTCAAAATACCTCTTTGGCCTGATGCATGGAGTCATAAAGCAAATTGGATGGGCTATGTAGCTGTATCAAATGATGAATATTCGACACATTTAGGGCGTCGTGACATAACAATAGCGTGGCGTGGCACAGTGACAGATCTTGAAAAGATAGCAGATTTCATGGATTTTCAAAAACCAACTAGGTATCACAAGATTCCTAGTCGCGATCCAACCATAAAAGTTGAAGCAGGATTCTTGGAAATATACACGAGCAAAGACGACGAATGTAACTTCTGTAAGGTGTCAGCAAGAGAACAGGTTTTAGCTGAAGTGAAGCGACTAATAGACAGATACTCGAACGAGGAAATAAGCATAACAATAACAGGACACAGTTTGGGAAGTGCTTTAGCTACAATAAATGGTTATGATATAGCAGAGATTGGATTAGATGTACGCGAAGATGGTCGCGTTGTACCTATATGTGTCTACTCATTCTCAGGGCCAAGAGTTGGAAATATCAGATTCAAACAAAGGCTTGAAGGATTAGGAGTTAAGGTGTTAAGAGTAGTAAATAAACATGACAAAGTTCCAGCAGTTCCTGGGATTTTTCTCAATGAAAATGTTCCTACATTTGTTCAAAAAATTGGTGAATTGTTGTTACCTTGGTGTTATTTGCATGTTGGAGAAGAGCTTGTTTTGGATCACAAAACATCCCCTTTCTTGAAAGATATTGATAATCTCACATATTTCCACAATTTGGAGGTTCACCTGCATTTACTCGATGGGTTAGTATAATTTTCTTCTTGTTTAAGCTCTATTGCACGCAACCTTACCTTGCATTCTGCAAGAGGTTGTTTCCACGGAACTCTTTTAAATTATACTTTCACTTCCTTCCCTTGTTGGTCGCACACCGACTCTTTAGAGCAACGGTAAAGTTGTCCCTGGCCCGTTATAGGTCATAGGTTTGAGTCTTGTTGAGTCACACACCATCTCTTTAGGGATGGGATGGTCTTTTTATATGTTTTTCTGCGATTCTTACCTCTTGAGCTAGTTTTTAGGATTGAGTTGGGCTCAAGGTGCATTTTCTTATCATGTTATCAAAGCCAAGCCCGTCCTAACTCATGATTAACCCGATGTTGGACCCTTGTCTTATTTTGTCACACTCCAAATGTTCAGTCCTGGGCGTGTAGGGATGCTGAGTCACATATCGGCTCTTTAGATATAAGATGGTCTCTTTATCTGTCTTGGACAATCTTAGCTAGCTTTTGGGGTCGAGTTAGGTCCAAGCTATGTTGCGGGAGCTCTCCAAAATACTGTCGCACCTGTGTTGGATCCTCCAAACTTACACTACTTTTGGAGGATTCGACACGCACCCCTTGACAATTTCGGAGAGCCCGAGCATCCAAGATCCATTTCTTATGATCAACCCTTCCGTTTCCATTTGACACCTCTACAAAATTGTTGCACAGAAATTTAATCTGAAATGTCAAAGGCCTAGACTAACTACATTAATATGTTCATTTTATATATATGAGCAGATTTCATGGGGAAGGAAGAAGCATTTGGCATGACAGCAGTAGGGAAAAAGCATTGGTGAACAAAACAACAAGCTTTCTAAAAGATGATTTCTCTGTTCCACCAAATTGGTGGAAAACAGAATACAGAAAGCTTATTGAACAACACAAAGGACAGTGGATGATTGATCATCAACAGACTAGTCTCAACAATCAAGAAGATGATCAAAACCATCACCTTTAGAGGGTGTTTGGATTGGCTTATTTTAAATGTTTGTTGAAGTTTTAGAACTTTTCTAGTTTTGTGATGTTTGACAATGATAAAAAGTGCTTAAAAACACTTACTTTTAGGGATGATAAGTATAAAAACAGCCAAAAGTTGGGTATTACCAAATTATGACTTATGACTTTTAGCTTATAAGATACTTTTAAAATCCAATCCAAACACCCTCTTGCAGTTTTGTTGTTCTTATCACACTTTTTGCCGAATTATTGTAAAAAAGCTGCTTTTAAACTTGTGATATAAAACAAGATATAAGTATTTGTGGTGGTTATAAATCATCTCATTTTCTGTTAGCCGGCCGCCAAAATCTCTCCAACTAAACGTTTGACCATAAGTTTTGATAGAATTAGCAACTCATATATAGTCAAACCTCTCTATAACAACCTCGTTTGTTCCGAATATTTTTGGATGTTATTCAACAAATTTTGTTTTACACTAAAAAAACGCGACTCAAACGCCTGGGTCTACGCCTCAAATTGTTGGGCATACGCCTCTTGAGACTTTCACCCCACACCATCGCCTCGGGGCCCCGAAAATGCTTTTTGAGACACTGGGGTAAAATCTGCGTACATACTATCTTCTCCATACTCCATTCGGCAAGAACAGTGAAATGCTATCTCTGCTTCAATGGAACTACATGACATTTGTTATTAGTTTCTTGTTCCACTAAGAACAAGCACAGGGCTTGCGGATAATTACGAGAAAGAGGCTAATTGGAGAAGTTCTGTTTGAGGGGCTAGCTTAAAATGGAAACTAGCTAAAAGTTAATCCTGTGCTATACTTACCCTGTTGTTTAGATTGGAAGCATCCACTTATACTTGCATTAAGCTAGCTTGTCTATATCTCAACCTCTTAAGGTACAGCCTTTCCCTGGACCCCGTGTGAACGGGGATGTTGTGTGGCCAGACTCCCCTTTTTTTTTTAAGATTGAAATCCTTCTTTCTTACTACTACGGAATTAGTAAATACGTGGGCAAATTCATACTTCTATAGGAAAAAAAAATCGGTTTTGGGAGTTGGGATCAATGAAATGTATGGAACTATGGAGTTGTCACGACCCAAAATCTAACCATGGTCGTGATGACGTCTATCGTGTTACAAGGCTAGCCTATTTCCCAAAATACTACTACAAAATCGATTATAATAATTTAATAAAACATTTTCCAGCATTTAAATTTGTCATAAACAACTAAATCTGATTATAAATAATATAAAATACGGAAACGAGCCCCAAACGTCGGGGTGTCACTAAGTCATGAGCGTCTAAAACTATAAACTAAGATATATAAATTGTCTAACTGTCCAAAAGAAGAAATGACAAAAGGAGTAACAAGGTCCTGCAAACACTGGCCGCTACCTTGCGATCTCCACAGATAGTCGGCCTGAACTCAACGATCGCCGCGCTCTAACTCACCTGGATCTGCACATAAAGTGAAGGGTGTAGTATGAGTACAACCGACTCAGTAGTAACAGAAATAACTAAGGAATTGAGCAGTAGTGACGAGCTAAGCAAAACAATCCAATTATTTATTTTCACAATTTAAAAATAACAGAAATAAACAGGTAAATTCCATAACTAAGTAAATGCCACAAAGAAATTTAACAGATAAATGCAACAACAACAAAAATAAATGCAACCTCACAACAATGTCACTCCATCACTCTTCACTCGCACTCAACACTCAACACTCAACACTCAATACACTCAATACTCTGCGCTCACTGGGGGTGTGTACAGACTCCGGAAGGGCTCCCAAAGCCCAAGCTAAGCATGGACAACTCACGTGCTATCATATCAATACCTGGATCCGCACGGTCAACTCACGTGCTACGCGGACAACTCACGCGTTATGGTATAAATACCTAGCCCCGCACGGTCAAATCACGTGCTACGCGGACAACTCACGCGCTATGGTATTAATATCCTCACAACCAGGCCCTCGACCTCACTCAATCATGTACCTCACTGGCCTCTCCATCATCAACAAATAAGGGGACACAACCCACATCAAGTATCATAGCATATTAACAAATAATAGAGACTGAGGTAAACATGTACAATAATTTCTATGACTAAGTACAATTAATGTGAGCATGAATAAAGCCTAAGCATGATCTCTAAGATGAAGGCAAACAAGTTCAACAATAAGTAAATGCACAAACACAGATAATGGCTATTAGGCCTCACGGGACGGACCAAGTCTCAATCCCTCGAGGTATACACCAACACGACCGTCACCTAGCGTGGGTATCACCTCCAAACAGTCACACGATATCAATTTCTCCGGGTTTATACTCTCAAAGCCACAGTTAAAACTGTTACTTACCTTGACAGTGTAAAATCTGCTCCGGGATGCCTTCGTCTTTAGACTCGGTCTCTAAAAGCTCCAAATCTAACCACAATCAGAATAGTACTATCAACATAGGCTAAAGAATCGAATTCCAAAATAAAAATTACATAAATAGGCCAAAAATGCGAAATCGGCCAAAACCTGCCCCTCGGGTCCACGTCTCGAAATCAGTCAAAAATGGCAGAATAATAATCGTCGTCCTCTCTCGAGTCTAACCATATAAAATTTGTCGAAATCCGACTCTGTTTGGTCCCTCAAATCCTAATTTAAAACTCTTCAAAACTCAAGCCCTAACTCCCTCAATTTCATTTTGAAATCATCATTCAAATCTCAAAAACGAAGATAGATTCATGAAATATAACCAAAAGCGAGTAGAGAACACTTACCCCAATTCCTATGGTGAAAATAGCCTCCAAAATCGCCCAAATCCGAGCTCGCCAACTCAAAATATGACCAAATGAACAAACCGTTGTTTTATATATTTTTCTATCAGCTATTCTACCTCATTTCTCGTTCCAAACGGTCCCGAAACTCGCTGTTGAAGCCTCCAATGGATTCATTGTGAAATTATAGTCAAGTTAAGTTTTTGAATCACTCAATTTGACCTTATAATAAAAGAGATATGTTGGTTTCAATATTTGCAAATAATACGGATTTTTAAATATGTCATTAGTGGCAATTTCGTAATTAATCTGAAAATCTGGCAACCTAATTCTTAGTAAAATGATCATAAAATTCTCATACGATGCCAAAATTCGACGATTCTTTTTGCTATAGCTCCGTAATTACGATACGGATCTAATGATTCAATCAAAAAGAGAAATCGAAATTCATTTGTTTAATATGATATCATTTATGCTTGAAAAAAAGACGTCGAAACATAAGAAAAACGAACGCAACACAACCCAAACCTATTCGAAACTAACCCGAGCCCCTCGGGACCTCAACCAATAATTCCAACAAGTCATATATCATTACCCGAACTTAGTCGAACCTCCGGAACACCCAAAACAACACAAAAACACCAAATCAACCTCGAATTCAAGCCTAAGAACTTCTAAACTTCCAAAATTCGCCAACGACGTCGAAATCTATCAAACCACGTTCGAATGATCTCAAAGTTTGCACACACATCGCAAATGACACTACGAACCTACTCAACTTCCGGAATTCCATTCCGACCCCCAAAACCTAATTTTCCACCGCCGACCAAAATCGTCAAATTTCTAACTTTCGCAAATTCAAGCCTAATTCTACCACGGACCTCCAAAATACATTCCGAACACACATTTTTAAGTCTAAAATGACTCAACAAAGCTAACTGAATCATAAAAATCCAAATCCGAACTCGTTTACTCATAAGTCAACTTCCAGTTGACTTTTCTAACTTAACTTTCTAATTAAGAGACTAAGTGTTCATTTCATTCCAAAACTATTCCGACCCAAACCTACCAACTCGATACAACTCAACACAACTGAACAACACACAAAGAAGCAGAAATGGGGAAAACATGGCTATAACTCTCAGAGCGAACGACCGGGTCGTTACAGGAGTATCAAATATCAATTGGGCAAAAATGGTTCGATCCAAGACCCGAAGTTGAATTTCGGGTCGAGTTTTGGAAAAGGGTCATCAATGCGCTCTTTTCGAGCTCGGGTTCTGGTCCTAGGTTTGGAGCGGATATTTATGTTTGTTGTGGATGGGTGTACATTAGAGAAGGAGCTTAAGGACATACGAGGCAGATGCAATATTGCAGCACTTGGTTCGTTTGAACTCAATACTTTTGACGCAGAATATAAAGATATATAAAAAATTCAATAAGATCGCAAGAAATAGTGAATATGAATCCATAATTTTAAAAATAAAATAAATTCAACGGCAAGAACCTTAAAGGTTGAACTCGTATAGCTTAAATCCTACATCTGCCTCAACTCAGGGTGGTTAGAGATGAGATATTGCAGAAAAAGGCATTGGTGAACTCCCAGACCTTGACGATTATAACCTGATGCACCTGTCGAAAATATCAACCAAAAATTGCGACGTAACAAATATAGGAGAAATGAAAATACCAAGTTTTGGATTAATTATACATAAAATTCAAATGACATTATAGTCTTAACAACAGACAGATAGGGGAAAACAATTAAACCAAAAGCATCTGAGTTTACAGCAAACATACAAAGGTAACAACCTGCTGCAACAAGTTTAGTTTAGTTTTCTCCTTGCGAATATCCGATGAATGAATATTTAAGCAAAAGGAGAAACTGAATTACATTTGGGATAATAGAACCACAAACTTGTACAACAGAGTACACTGATGATAATGGTCAATGAGGCTGAGGTCTAAGGTTGCGAGCGTATGTCAAAACCATCACGAAATCTTTAGCAGAACCTCCCACTTTTGCCTTTCTAATTTCTGAGCTTGGTGCTGCACGTAACCACAGCTCTACTAGTCGGTACAATGGCAATGCAGGAAGAATCGGTAGGCCTAATATGCGAATCTCCACCTGCACGCATGTAATCAAGTGTCATGCAGAAGCTAATTAACAAAACAAATCCTGAATGTGGCGATAAATCAGATGTCACTATAAGTATTACCTCATCTTCGCTCTGGAGACTCAGTTTTTGTGCAAGATACTTCTTTATGTACGAAGCAGGCATATTCACATCCCTATTTAACCAGAAAAGATAACATGTTCATGGAAGCTGGTAAGAGTCCCTTCGGAAAAGTAAACGGTGGTAAAAATTAAAAACCACAAGGATTAATGGTTGTTTGGTGGTAATAAAGGGACCAGTGACGGAGCCACATGCACTCAAGGGGTGTCAACCAACAGAAAATTACAGTGTGTGGCTAGGTAATTTTAAAAAAAATATGTATATATACTATGTATTGATACCCGTTGACTTCTTAGTGAGTTTATTTCCTTATATTTTGATCCTCTTAATGAAAATCCTGGCTCCGCTACTGAAAGGGACTTACTTGATCTTTATGTAGCGGGAAGGAATCTGCGGCAAGGGTGAATGACCTTCCCTGAAACAACAATTACAAGAACATAATCATATGAACTTAAGATTATAAATTACTACAAATACCTAAGATTAAAGTCAAGAAACTCTTATGAACTTAAGGCAGAAACTCACTGTTTATCAGATGCAACTAAAGTAAACCAAATAGGGCTGGTTCTTTCATTCTTTCTACTGCTGCTTGTGGCCTCATTAGTAACTCGTACTTCTGGCGCATTACTTGATCCGCCACCAGAGGGAAGTGTTTCTTTTTTCTTTCTGCCCCGGCGTCCCTTTTTTCCTTTTCCTGAAGTACTTGATGGTGCTGCAGCTGCAATATTACTTGATCTATTTTCCTCTTTTTGAACATTTGGTTTGCTAACTTTCTGTTCCTTTGTTTTAGAAGGGACGTACTCTTCATCATCTTCGTCATCTTCATCATCGTCTTCATCTTCATCTTCAAGATTGACTATTGGAGGGAAGTTTGAGGCAGGCTCTGTGGACTTGGATTTGTTGGAATTACCTAAACTCACACCTTTAATTACCAATGTATTTAGTGGTTCCCATAGGTCATTCATACCATCCAATGGTTCACCTTTTCTCGGAGTAGGTTTCTTTGAGACATCATTCTTTGAGGACTCAGCTGCATATGGTCTCTCCACCTTCGACAAGTGACGACAGGAGTTAGCAAAGCAACAAACATATCCAAACACATAAGGAAATCAAAGGTCGTTATTCTCATGCTTGGCTAATGAAAAAGAATCAGGTCTGTACGTGAGGGGTAATGTTGAAGATTCATGCCTTTTCTAACCGTTCAAACTTTTAGATGACATGGTCGTGCAATTCAATAGTACTTTTTACTGATCTATATCGTACTGTCAACATGGCCTAAATCAATTATAAAACAATAAAGTAGAATTCCACCAACCTGTTCTTTATGTTGAGTAGCTTTGCCTGAAAGAAGAGGAGCGTTCGAGCTTTCTGACTGATCTCCCTTTAACTTGTTCTCAACATTAAGATCAAACTTAATCGGATCTTGAAAACGAGGGGCATTAGCATTTCGAGCGTGGCCTTTTCTTCTTCCACTCGAAACGTTCTGATTATTTGAAACTTCAGGTTTAGTACTCACTAAGGAAGAGATTGACTTCTCCTTTCTCCTTGAGCTAGTAGCAGGCAATGGATTATCAATCAGCATGGCATTATTATCCTCAGCAACGTTTTTGCTTTCGCCTTTTTTGGAGTTTCCTTCGATTATTCCACGATCAATGTACTCTTTTCTTCTATTAGAGAATATGTCGCGGATCTCTTGGACTTGGTTATCAGGCCTGTAAAGGAAGCACTAAGGTTATATCCATACATACTTTTTCACACATATATGCACACTAATATACATATGGTTCTGTTCGACTCGCAGAACCAATGCTAAATCTGCCACAGTGACACAAGTGCTATTCTCATGGTCATAAATCTAGTTGTTTCTCTACTTCTACTCCCCAAAATATGGTTTCAACATTGCCTAAATCAATTATATGTTGAAAGCTGGAATAGACTTTATGACCAGACTGGCAATAGTTTTAGCATTTCACATAGGGTCTATCGGAAACCGCCTCTCTACCTGCTTCCGACAGGGATAAGGTTGCGTACACCCTACCCTCCCGAGACTCCACTTGTCCCTAAAACGGAGACATTGGTACAAGAGGAGGCTCGAGAGACCTCGAGCGTAATATACGCTACCATCAGAGAGACTTTAGCCCCTACCCTCCCGAGACTCCACTTGTCCCTAAAACGGAGACATTGGTACAAGAGGAGGCTCGAGAGACCTCGAGCGTAATATACGCTACCATCAGAGAGACTTTAGCCCCTACCCTCCCGAGACTCCACTTGTAGGAATACACTGGTCGGGTATGTTGTTATTGTTGTTGGTAGCCGGTAAAATCAACCAAATGGAAAATAAAGCCAAGATCTTTTATTCAAAAAGTAGTGGCGTCTGGACTAGTTTGGGCGCTCCTTGACTATTCATCCGATACCTTCTACTTCCCACCAACACAGGTGCCGTGAGACTACAACAAGATAAAAGAATGTACAAACTATATCTTACACTCTTAGAGCTTCAAATTCAGTTAAATAGCAGAACTGCTACTATGCTTGAAAACTAACTCCATGCAAACTAAAGCAATATCAGCAACTTTGCTCAATATTGTCAAAATCTTCAGCTCAAAACCAGATCCAAATAGCCATTACCATTTTAGTTTGTTACAATACATGTGATATTAACCGACGAAACGAAGTTCAACAACAACAACAACAACAACGACCCAGTATAATTCCACTAGTGGGGTCTGGGGAGGGTAGTGTGTACGTAGACCTTACCCCTACTTTAGGGCAGAGAGGCTGTTTCCGATAGACCCTCGGCATCCCTCCCTCCAAGAACTCCCCACCTTGCTCTTGGGGTGACTCGAACTCACAACCACCTTAGTATTAATCATTCAATTACGTCTAGTAATTTTTTTTATGTACATATAAAGGGCAGCCGGTGCACTAAGCTCTCGCTACGCGCGGGGTCCGGAGAAGGGCTGGACCACAAGTGTCTATTATAAGCAGCCTTACCCTACATTTTTATTTACATACATAACCTTATAATCAATATATAGTATATAAATTTAAGGCTTAGATACCTGATTTTCTGCAATGGAGCACAGCCTAAATCCAAGTTGCATACTGGACAAATATGCGATTTCTCTTCTGTTATCTTCTTTGTTATGCATTTCTTGCAAACTGTTAAGATTTAAAGATTAATTAATAAGATATCAAAAAAGAAATTAATCAGATATCAGAAAACTTCATAAAACCATGCAGCTTTTTCTAGATTAATTGGATTTAAGCCAAAGGGATAGTGATAACTTCAACTCCTTTTGATAGCTACAAAATATAAAATCCAAAATTAAGACATAAAAATAATCTAATCCAGTATTTCTCGACTAGGGCCAAATGCAACAAACTGATCATACAAGAAAAATAAAAATTATAAGAAAAATAAAGACTTAATTAATCAGTAATCATGATATGTGCTAGATTAAAAGTCCATGCAAAGACCTAGATCACATAAACTTTGAAAATGACACAAACTCTAATGAAAAACATTGGAAAGAACGTAAAAAAAAAAAAGATTGAGAAAAATCAAGATCTTGAAATCTAAAAGAATTAAATTAAAATTAATTTTTAAAAAAGGCAAAGATTTTCTCACATCTGTGACAGCATTCTTCAATTATGGTGACTTTTTTGCATAGTTTTTTGCAAATTCCGCATGTCAAAACACTCTTAATACTTGCTTGCCTTGTAGAAAAATCCATGCTAATTCCTTCATAAACTGCAAGAAAAATAAAAAAAGGAAACCAAATCAGTCTTTTCCTTATAAACTAATGCATATATACATACAGCGGCGGAGCCACATGCAATCAAGGGAAATTTATTTTGAATCCCTTAGCCGGAAAGTCACACTCCATAAATATACCACATGCAATCAAGGGAATTTAATTTGAATCCCTTCGCCGGAAAGTTACACTCCATAAATATACATACAGCAGCGGAGCCGCATGCAATCAAAGAAAATTTAATTTGAATCCTTTCGCCGGAAAGTTACACTGCATAAATAGGGTAAAGTAATCTTCTTTATTAACATATATATGGAATTTTGAATCTCGTTAACACCTTGTAACCTTTGCATGTAAACCATATACACCATTAAAAAATCAACTGAAGAAAATCATGTAAAGAGAAAATAAAAGAAAAATGCACAAAAAATAGTACCTCTTATTCTTGATTTTTTTTGCAGAGTGAAATGGTTATGTGTGTAAAGAAAAAGGGATATATAGAAAAAAGGAAGCGGCGGGTTTTGGGAAGAAGTAAATTAAAGTTAAGGTTGGGTTTTTGGATTATTGGAATAATATGATAAAAAGGGTTTTGGATTATAAATAATAATATGGACAAAATTAGTTGGTTTGTATAAATGATAAATATTCATACTCAACTATCTCTTCCTCTCTTCCATGGCTTAACACCATGAATATGATACCAGCAGCTTCAGCCACCTTGAGTGAAAAAAACCCATGTGTTCTATGGGCTTTTCTTATTTTTATTTGAGACATTTTCGTTCCTATACCATATAGGAAACTATATTACTAAATATGTTCATGATTTGAAAATTACTCACCATGTTAATAGTTTTTTAACAAAACAGATACAATGCATTAAATACAGAATCTTAGTAGATATAATCTTCCTATTTAGGCGCTAAAATTAAGGAAGTAAATATTCTTTCAGATATTTCATTAAATAAGGAATCATTGTAGTATTAAAATTCCTTATTTAGGTGCGCTAATATTGGGGAATTAAAGATTCTTTCAGAAATTTTCAAACGCAAATCACGCTGTATTAATTTTCGTCTCTTTCTATTCAATGTACCCAGTTTGTAGATATTTTGTAGATAAATTGTAGATTATTTGTATTTTGATTGTAGATGCTTTGTTTTTTGTTTTCACAAATTAAAAATGACTAAAACTTCTACAAATCTTCTGCAAAAAACGCAATTATGTCGAAAATCCCAATTAAACTACAATCGAATGAGAATTGGGTGATACGATATTGAGATCTGTTTGACTTTGTAGTTTATTTTTAGTTTTTTTGTAGAATTTTTGTAGATGAATAGAAAATTTTGTAGTTATATTAAATGTAGTTATTATGATGTTTAGAATACAATTTGTCTACAAAAAAACTATACATTAACTACATTCTGGACACAATCTACTATTTAACTACAATTTATCTACAATTTCTGTAATATGTCTTCTTCTTCTTCTTCGAGATTCAATGTGAAAATCAGTCAAAACCAAGTCCCATCTTCACCAAAAACCCTCAAAATTGAGATATAAACTCCAAACCATATTCCCGATTATTTTCAACAACACCCAATCCAAACAAATAATGATTTTTGAAAACCCAAATTTGAATTCAAGCTTTCAAGCTTTTTAATGGCTGTCAATGGTGGATTTGAGAGAAGAAAAGATGAAGAACATATATATGATCGCCAATTTCTGAAAACGATGAAGAACAGAATGTAGCAATTTCGACTTGTTGAATCTCGAAGGTCTGAATTCTACAATTTGAAGAAGAAGGAAGGGAGAAGAGGAAGAAAGGGGAGGGGAAAACGGCTGGTTACAAATGATGGGGAGAGAGAAACGTGGGATATATGGACACCTTTAATTAAGGAGTAAAAATCTGCCCATTAATTATACCCCTTTAATTAAGGAGTAAAAAACTGCCCATTAATTATAATCCTAAATTAATTATGGTATAGATTTGGTAATTTGGTATACTAAATATAATTAAATCAAACCTTAAACATGGAGGGTGATAAGGTTTCATATATGGTATAGGAATGTAAAAATTTCTTTTTATTTTTGAGAAATTTCATAAACCACTAGTCCACTACTATTATTTAGTGGCTATTGACTTTCTATAGCTACTATATACATAATTACTTCTATAGCTGTTATTCAATTATTACCATAATATATTCACATGTATTTGTACTGTTGTATTCATGAATACAACAGTAAAAAACGCCTAAAATCAGGACAGTCCAACTATACGTGCAAGTTATCACATGTATTCGCGTTGTTTATTCATGAATACAATAGTAAAAAACGCCAAAAATCAGGGCAGTCCAGCTATATGTGCATGTATTCACATGTATTCATGAATACAACAATAAAAATCGCCTAAAATCAAGGCAGTCCAGTTGTACGCGCATGTATTCACATGTATTCGCGTTGCTGTATGCATGAATACAGTTGTACGCGCATATATTCACATGTATTCGCGCCATGTATTCATGAATATAATAACGACAATCTCTTAAAAATAGGTATGTCTAGATGTCTAAGAGAGCGAGAAAACATAAATAGCGTATTGCATGCCTTATTTCATGCCTCAATGGTAGTATATACCATAAAATATTTATTTCTCTATAAAATATAAAAGGTAGCTATAGAAAATAATATTTTAAAATAATTTTGATTTATAATAAATAGGGTGTATACATTTGCTATAGGAAGTAAAATTTTCTGTATTTTTCCATCTCTTTTTAATAATGAAATTTTGGATATCCATACAAAGGGCAGGTTGGTGCACTAAGCTCCCGCTATGCGCGGGGTCCGAGGAAAGACCGGAGCACAAAGGTCTATCGTACGCAGTCTTACCCTGTATTTCTGCAAGAGGATATTTCCACTGCTCGAATCGATGACCTCCTGGTCACATGACAACAACTTTGAATATCCATGCGGTTAAAAAAAAATCCAAAATGTCCTTTTCAAAAACAATATTACGCTTCATATCCGTTTTAGAAAATGCATAATACCTAGCAGGTATACACGTTGTACGATATACAATACCAGCTATGTCCATTTATAAGTAGCTCATTATAAAAATTGGCCAATTTATAAAATATTAGTAATATTAGCCAAACATTACTAATATTAGCCTGTAGCAAAAAAAGGTCAAATTTTTGTTTTCTTTTGAGTGGGTTTTATTAGATTAGACTGGGTACATCTTATGGAGCTTGAATCTCAGTTTAGGGATGATTTGGTGAAGTTTTGAGGTGGTTTGGATTGAAAATTCGAAGTAAAAACTGAACATGAAAAAAAATGATGTGTGTATCACTCTGTGTATCATTTGTGTATCACATATGTATCATATTTGTATCAATTGTGTATCACATGTATATCCATATATACATGTGTGTGAGATACATGCGTGATCCATATTTGATACATGTGTCGTAGAAGAATTTTTTGAACTCGATTTAATTACGAATTTTGATACAAAAGCAGTCCAAATCACCTCCAATCTTCCTCAAATTATATTATTGACTTATCTATATATTTCAATTTCAACTATACCCATTGAAAAAGTTCCTTTTTTGTTTAGATTTTTGGAATATTGTATATTATTTTTGTATTTCATCACCTTATTTGCTACGTCATCCATGAAATTTCCTTTCCATCTTGTATCTAGTGTTGCTAATCACGCTTAAAAATATGGAAGGTGATTTTTGCATGTGATTCTTTGAGAGAAAGAACCCTATTATTTAGTTTTTCAATTTTTGTTGGCTAGTTTTGGTAAGTCTATGACTAATGGCTAGAGGTTGGTAAGTTGAGATTTATTTGGGATATTTGTGTAAGTTTCCCAAAATTATTCCAAAATGTCCATTCAAAAAAATATTATACTTCATATTTTTTTTTTAAAAAATATGTAAATACCTAGTGGATATATACGTTTTACGTACATATTAAGGGTACAAGTTGTCTAAAACATTATCCCAAAATGACGATTTTAAAAAAAATATTCCATTTCATATCCATTTAAAAATTACAATAGTACAGCAGGTATATGCGTTGTACATATATATTCAGGGTATAAGCGGTCAAAAAAGTTATTCCAAAATGTCGATTTCAAAAAAATATTGCTCTTCATATCTGTTTTAAAAAGGTAGGTAAATACCCAAAACGTATACCTTCAGTGTATAAGCGATAAAGAAATTATTCCAAAATGTCCATTTAAAAAAACATATTACACTGTATATCCATTTAAATAAAATACTTAAATATCCATCGGGTATATATATACGTCGTACGTATACATTCATGGTATACAATTTATATGTTGTATACTAATATTCTTACTTGTATTACGTAATGGTATACATATACAAAATTTGAATTGTAGACCTCCAAAGGTATACATGACTAGTCCTATAAAGTTCCCTTTTTTAAATTTTGTAACGGTAGATTCAGGCAATTTACTTTTTTGTTTTTGGTAAAAACCCGCAGCTGCTACAACTTCTGTCGCAACTTCTGCTTTTCGGGTGAGCACATACGGCAATTTACTTGCAATTTGATTATTCCGCCGATTAACACTAGTCAACACGTAGTTTGTGTAACTCTCTACTCATAAAGTTTATCCTTCTTATATTTGTTCTCTTGTGATTTAATTAAATACGAGGATTTAGACATATTTAAAGGTGAAAAATTGTACATTTTCAACCGTTATACGATCTATAAAGGTAATAGTATCCTTGTAAATAGATATCTTATTTTCAATCTTAAAATTTCCTTGAAAGAGTGGAATTTATTGTAAGCAGTAATTATTTTAGTGAAATTTATAGTTGTGAAAATATGCATCAATCAAAACTAGCTAGATCGTGACAATCAAGTCATTAGATAACATTATTTATTAATATTAACATTGAGCATGAAATGAAACAAATATTACAGAATTTATTGCATATATCAACCAATCACGAGTTTCCATGCCAGCGCTATTTTGTGTCATAAACATCATAATAATTGGCTAGAGTGAATTATTTTCATACTTCAATTAACCATTCGAAATAAAACTAACATCATACATTAAAAATCAAGGAACTCGAATGTGAAATTTCAAAACTTCATTCTAAATAAGTAAACATCATTCTTCTTTATAGTTGTGTGGCGGAGCCGCATATACTGTATAGCTAGGTAAAAGAATAAATTATATGTATATATATATATCACGATTCAAAATTTGCTAGTCGTGATGACACCTAACCCAACACGTTAGGTAAGCCAACTAATAACTATCAAATTTTAATAATCTTAACAAGTCAATTAAACAAAATAAATTATCTGAGTCTACTACATTTCCCAAGGACTGGTAGTACAAATCATGAGCTTCTAAGAATAGAGTTTACAAACGGAAAGGAAGTAAGTACATAGTCTGTTTGAAAAGTACATAAACAACACAATTTAATCCAAGGCTACCCCGAACAACAGAGGCAGCTACAACATGGACGTGGGTATATCTTCAAATCCAACAACGTTCGAGCACAGCAACAACTGCAACCAACATCTGCACGCAATGTGAAGAAGTGTAGTATCAGTACAACTGACCCCATTGATCACGCTCAACTATGTCTACTAAAAGACTAAGCGGTCGTTGCAAATATAATCTGAGTATTTTGCCCAGAGTCGAATCCCACAGGGAACTAACTTATGAAATATTGTTGTTAGACTACTAGATTCTCAATAATCAAATTCTCCAAAGGTTATGAATATCACTTTTTGGTATTTTTACTACTACAGCTGATGAATTAAACAAACTAAAAGACAACTAATATTTAGATGTAAACAGATGCGATAAAGGTCTAAGGTTATGGTTTTCCCCGTTGATGAAATCCCTTCTTGTATATTTCCTATAGTTTTGGTTTAGTTATCTCTATCAATCATGAACACTCGGGCTATCATAAATCTCTCTCAAGTAATTATGATAATCTACTAGACACACTCTCTCAAGTTACGCTAGCTAAATTGCATTACAGTTCACTTTAGATTGCACCCAAGGTATCGTTATCTCTAATCCAACCTTTAAACCCTCAGTTATGGATCTCTCATATACTTTGGGAGTGATATTGTTCGACAATTACCTAAATATGTACTCTCTCTCGAGTAGATACACACTAAATAGGAACAGCTAATTGAGGGCCCTTCAATCAACTACAACAAGAACGTAGTTGAACAAAGAGAGATTGAAAACCAAGCAAAACTATATTAATTTAATAATAAGTTCATCCTCAACGGGTTCCACCAAAACCTTAGATTAAAGAAGTTAGCTACTCATACTCAAACACAATAAAAACTCAAAAGAAATCATAATTATCAAAATAAAGATAAAAGAAAGAAAATAGAAAAACTCTAATTGTTGCTTGTCTCCTCACACTTGTTCTTGCCTCCTACTTGAGTCTAAAAACAAGCTTAGAACTTTCTTGGGCGAGTTTATAAGGTTTAAATAGGGCTAGGCTAATTATTCCCGTTTTTTGCACTTAAGTCCTTCGATTTTTCTGGCCTTCCAGTACTCGCCCGCGGCCGCGGCAGAAACGTAGTGTGACCGCGGTGAAAGATGAACATTCTGAATATGCTGCCTTGCCCACCGTGGTTGACCGCAGTCGCGGTGGGCTCCCTTCCAACAATCTTTGCCCTTTTTCTTGTTCTTTTCTTATGGGTTCTTCTCGATTGGCCTTAAACTCACTTAATTGACTTCAAAACGCTCCAAAGTATCTCCCATCATAGATTATATTCTGCAAAGCATAAAAATACCAATCAGAGCATTTTGTTTTCATTATTTGCACTTAAAACACACTAAAGTATGGTTCATTAAGGGTAAAATATAGTCTAAATCACCTATTATCAACACCCCACACTTAAACCGTTGCTCGTCCTCGAGCAGCAAAACCACACTCTCCAGACCCAATCTTCTCAAGTTACCTTCCTCACTCTTCATACCCAACATGGTAGATCACTTTAGCGCGACATCCTAACCTCTAAAGTGGACTCTTTTCCAGCCACGTTATGTCCCTAACTGGCTCTCCTGCTCTAAATCATAGGTATAGACTCATCTTTCCTTCATGAATCATGTGCCTCTCACTATGCAAAAGACTCCTTTCATTCACAAATCACTCATTGAGGAATTCGAATATAAATTTATCACTCACCCTCAAAAATAAATTCTCATTCCACAAACAACACACCATAGGCTTGCCCGTAATGTAATACTCGACTAATCGATTTCGGTTGGTCTAGAATCAATTAGGACTTTATTTGGTTGTAATGTTGGCTGCGGGACGGGTAGGATACATATAGGTATAGTGACTACACCTCTCTAAGCACTCCACTATATTTTTACACTTCATGATCTTACTTTGTCAAACCTTCCTTCCACCTTTTGTGTTACCCCCTTGTTCTTTCAAGCACACTTTTCATTTACTAGCCACCACCAATTGAGATGTTCTCTATTTTTTTTTCCGGTGGCTTATAGCATTGGTATCAACCAGTGTACTTTTATGTTTCCTTAATTTCACTTAGCTTCCCAACCAACCACCCACACTTATTTTCTTCTCATATTCGTTACACTGCAAGTGCTTCTAAGAGGTGATAGGGTTCAACAAGATAGGTTGTTTAAACTTGGGTCAGGCTTGTAATGTGGTTGTCAAGGAAACAGGTTTATAGGCTCAATGGGGTTGACTAGGATATGTACAATTAGGTGGGACAAATATATACAGAAGGGTTAAGCAAAGAAATGCCTATATCACTTTCCAAACCAAACGAGACTACTATTTCGCTTTGTACACACACATGGTAAGTTCTAGGCATTGAGTGTTAACATAGAATACACAAAGTCTCACCCACACATGGCACATGACTCAATTCAGTTAGGATTATCAGACACTTGTTTTAAGCACTTGAGCCATTCAGGAGCACACAATTTAAGGCCTTATCAGAGTCAACTAAAGAGCCTAAGTGTCCCACTAAAGCAATCTTTTATTCAGGGTATCACAGAGTTAAGGGCCCTATTCTCATACTTGATTTTCGCCCACGACTCTTAAACTACAAAAACAAAAACTAACTACACCCGGTTCAATTGAAAACCCTTGAAAAGAACCATGGTATGAAGAAAAACCAAGGGGGAGTTGATACACTAAGGAAAAAGAAAAAAATATCTTTTTGTGTTTTCTTTAGACTCACTTCCCTCAAGAACAGGTCCATCATCGGGAAGAGTCCATTTTTTTTTATTCGACTTAATACCCTCACGAGACCCGTCGAAAGGTGTCCGTCTTCGGGCCAAGTCAACACTAATCAAATAAAAACAAATTCAATTATCAACAACCAACAAAACTAAAACTACCAAGCATATACAACAACAAAAATATCCCCCACCCCAAACTTATAAAATTGGCATGTCCCCATGCCAACAACAATAAAGCACAGTGAGGTAAGGAGACTTCCCTGGTGTTCAGTCATCATCCGAGATGGTGGCCGGGTCTAGGTGATAGGCGCGCCCTAACGCATGAAACCAGGCCATTATCCACTTTTCGGACTTGGCATTTTGGGTGGCCATAGCATCCATTCTGACATTCAGGTTGTCCACCGAGGTGCGAAGGCCAGCCACATCTTCCTCCAAGTTAGACAGTCGGGTACTCCGCCAAGGTTGAGAGGGACCCACTTCATCATGAGGTGGCCTAGGCGGGACAGCATCAGGTACAATCTCATCCTCGTCATCTACATCAATAGGGACATGCTGCTCTTTGCCTACTGATATTTTGCTGGCCCTGAAAGGGGCCTTCTTCGCCAGTTTTCCATCAATGAGGTGATTCTCAGGTACCCTGGCCATACGGCACAACCTGGTGACTAGTGAAGGGAAGTAGAACCCTTTTACTATCTTAGGCGATCTGACGAACAATTCATCATGGAGTACCTGGGCTACATCAAAGTCAAGCCGATTGACGAAACACCAAACCATCACCTCACGAGTGGCATTGACATCAGTGGTGTTGCTAGAGGGCAGCAGACGGCTACAGAGGATGGTGAACCAGAATTTAGCCTCCCAAGTGAAGGAATGGGAGTTGAGAGTGATGCCATGTTTTATCCATGTTGGCACCCCTCCCGCACAGATTGTCTGCACAAGCATGGTCCAATCGACCGGTGGTTGTTGGTGGAGTTGGTAGTGATAAATATCACTGGAGAAGACTGGTAGCCGGTATGCCCAGCGTATTGCCTCAAGTGATGCATTCACCTTGGTTCGTCGGACTGTGACCACCCAGTTCTCATGTTCCGGGCAATTCGCGTAGAATTCCCGAACCATCAGAATATTTGCCTCCTTAGGTTCTTCAAAGAAGACCTCTAACTGGCGTCTCCTTATTTCAATGAACATCTCCGGGCATTCATGCTGCAGTGCTACCCTGTCAATCGAAACTTCGTGGACCATTTTTCGGGCCGCCTTTTCCTCAAATCTATCTTCAGCATCTTTTGAAACAAACCGGGTGGAGTCAAACTAGCTAGTGCTTGCATGGGTTCTTCTTTTCCTTGATTGAGACATGGTACCTGTTACAACAAGGTTTATCGTCAGAGAGTGATCAATTTGTGTGCCTATCGGGTGATTACTCAGACTTCACCACCACGACGGTCACAATAACAATTATTTGCTCGATGGGGCAATTTGACAAACACCAGGTGTGCAGAATCAGTGACATGCATTTATTATCCTCTAATAGAATAAATCCTCCCCAATTTCAAGCACCATCAAGTACCAATGTCACCCCACTAATAAGAATTTCTCCCACCATAGTCAATCGTTACATCAAGACACCCTAAATCAATTTCTCGGAGAAAAAAAAACCAAAAAGTCTAGCCTAAATATGGTGGAGAATCCTCATTACATCTACCATACAACAATGACTATAAGAAAATAAGTAAAAGAGAAAGACAGAGAAACTTACTTGTACAAGGAAGAGAAGGAGTGCAGTAGGTGGAGACAATGGAGATTAGAGAGAGAAGAGGTGTGAGTTTGGGGAAGTTGGAAGAAAAACTATGTGGAGAGAGGGGGGTGGGGCGTGAGCACTGTGAAGAAGAGGAGAGGAGAGAGAATTTAGGGATTTAGGTTTGAGAAGAATGGGGAAGTGGGGGAGGTGGGGATAAGTGGTTAAGTTAGTATAAGAATAGGGAAAAGAAGGTAAAATAAAAATTAAAAGAACACAAAAAAATCCCAAAAATAACGTACCTGGGGCGGTCAGTGACTCGCTGCGATCGCGGCTGAGGTGAGGGGGAGAGATTCAGAACTTACTTGTTTCGCCGCGGTCCTTCCGCGGTCGTGGGAGATTCAGCGAGTTCCAACTTTGCCGCGGTCGTGGTGACGGTCGTGCGTCAAAGTTCAAAAAATTGTATTTCTACCGTGGTTGTACCGCAGCTGCGGTGATTAAGGCTCGATTTTTGCTGTGTTTTCCTCACACATTTACCTTACCAGAATTGTTTTATGACCTCGTCTTCGCTCCACACACCTCCAAGCTTGTCCTGCACACTCGATAATGGGTTAGTCGCTTGTACATCACCTACAACACACACAAAAGAGAAAACAACTAAATCATGGGTTGCCTCCCACACAGCGCTTGATTTAACGTCGCGGCACGACGAATACAACAATCAATGGGTTGCCTCCCATGAAGCGTCTGATTTAAATTCGCGGCACGATGAGGCAAAGGCAAGCCAAAGTGCAACGGAAAGGCAATGTGCGGGCAGATTTGGTATGGCATCAAGTTGCGGCAAAGAGGGCCAAGTTCGTGGGCAATGGCATGGACAATTGTGGCTACAATGTAGCTGGATACAATGGCATTGAAGCTTGGATAAGGCCAAGGCACGAAAATGGGGCAGCAAGCTCGAATGGACCAAGTCAACGGCGGTTACCGGCACATGCTGTGCACATGGGCAGCAGTTGGGAAGTTGCTGAAAAGGAGGAAGCAACCTTGCACGTTTTTGGGGCCATGATCTCACTATCTTTCAGCATGATCTACATGATCCTAGTAGTTGAAGAGTTGTCAACTACACTAGGCAAAAGTAGTGGGCTAGTGGGCAAGTGTATAGGCCTTTATTGTGGGGAAAGTGGACTGTCCCATGATGTTATAAATGGGCAGCCTTTCTTACACTTTGAGAGGGGTCTTGAGAGAAAAACGTGTATGAGATACACATTGAGTTAGGAAGGAGTCCTAAATCTGGTTTTCAAGAGTGAAAACAACTAAGGCTAAGAGTAGTCTTTGTGAGGGTCAAGAGTGATCTTCATTGTACACGATTGTACCGAGTTTTGAGTTTCTTGGCATGCTCGAGTTGAATACAAAGTTGGGAAAGATTTTTCCTGTATATTGTGCCTTGTGTTCTACTTAAATTCTGTTGCCTTTACATATTTTCGTGTGCCTAAAATCAGTGTCTTACTTACTACGTTGAAGCTGCCTAAAAATAAACTAAGTCCAAAGTTGCTGGAATTTTGGCCGAGTGTTGGAGCAGGCTGAAGTCAAGTGCGAGACTTGGCTGCCGCGTAGGCTATTTATGGAGAGACTAAAAACGAGCCTGTGACAACTGGTATCAGAGTGGAGCATCGTGACGGAGACACGACGGGCATTGGTAGATTTCGTGGTCTTGTTTGAGAACATGGCCGATGGTAAAACCGAACTGCGGGAAAGGTTAACGAAACTAGAGGCATTGGTTGGAAATGTCCCGGAAGGCAAAGAAATGCAGACTCTCGTGACAAGGCTTGCCTACCTTGAGGCAGAATTGGCAAAGCTAAGTCAAGAGAATGCGGATGTAAGGAGCGAGACAGTGGTGTTGCGACGTGTTGTGGGCGAGGATGCTCCTCAAAGTGGTGCTGATCGTCTCAAGGTAAGGATCCCGTAACCTAAGGCATTCGGTGGTGCAAGGAGTGCACGTGAATTAGAGAATTTTCTTTGGGATATGGAGCAGTACTTCCATGCTATTCGTGTGCAAGATGAGGCGGATAAAGTAACCTTGACTAGCATGTATTTGAGTGACGATGCTAAGTTATGGTGGCGCACTCGTGTGGCTGAACATGAAAGCTTGGGCAGACCAAAGATTGAGTCGTGGGAGCGGCTTAAAAAGGAATTGAAGGATCAATTTCTTCCTAGCAATATGTCTTAGATTGCTAGGGACAAACTGAAAAAGTTGAGGCAAACCGGATCAGTTAGAGCATATGTCAAAGAATTCACTTCTTTGATGCTGAGAATTAGTAACATGTCGGAGGAAGACAAGTTACACAACTTCATGAGCGGGCTGCAACAGTGGGCACAACTTGAGTTGCGAAGGCAGAATATTCAAAACCTTGCAAGTGCCGTGGCTGCTGCGGATGCATTGGGTGATTTTCACTTGGGAGTGGAGACTTCTGCTTCAAAGTCTACCGAGGGAAGGAAAGACAAGCCAAAGGAGTGGAAGAAATGTGAAAATAATAATGCTAATGAGAACAAGGGGAAGGGAAAGCAAGATGCTGGACCTTAATAATGCAAGGAGCAGGGCAGAAAATTTGGGGGTTGTTACATATGTGATGGTCCGCATCGAGCAAGAGACTGCCCAAAGAAGGCGGTGTTGAATGCAATGACTGCCGTGGACAAGAGGGCTGCATTGGAGGCAATGTCCAGTGACAACAATATGGCTGGAATCAATGCAATTGTGGCTGAGGAGAAAGGGGGTCAAAGGGCGTTGCTTGTCAACCCCTTAGGACTCATAAATTTAGCTAACCTCGACGAGGACATTGAGTTTCAAAGGGTGCGGGTGGTTTGTTATCCCCTCACTTCGGGAGCTTGGCAAGGAAAACAAGAGTGTTGTCATGAGGCAGCAAGAGTGTTGCAAGCAAAGGTGCATGAGCAACACCTAAGCTAAAATGAGAAACAGGCAAGTGAGTACCAAGGCGTCGACGGAGGCGAGGCAGCTTGGTAAGGACTTGACGGTGAGTTGCGGGCCAAGAATGACACTTGATCATGGAATAGGCACCAAATAATGAGGCAGTGATGCCAAGGCAAAGCAAAAACGATGAGGCAAAGGCAAGCCAAAGTGCAACGGAAAGGCAATGTGCGGGAAAATTTGGTATGGCAAAGGCAAGCCAAAGTGCAACGGAAAGGCAATGTAAGAGTCACAGTTGCCAAGTCTTGGAAATCGAATTTTCGGGACATCAAGTCCTTCATCATCTTCGCATAGCCAGGCATCTCCTTCAGAGCATCAATTAGAGGAATGTTTACCTGTATCTGTTTCAGCATATCCAAGAACTTTTTGTACTGTTCATCCTTTTGGTATTTGGCCAGCCTCTGAGGGAATGGAGCTGGGGGTCTCTTTTTCCCAGTGATTTGGGACTTTTCTTTCTCAACCACCACCTCAACTACCGGCTCCTGGGCTATCTTCACTCTTTTCAGCCTCACTCTGCGCACTGGGTTCTCCTTCAGTAGGTTGCAATGTTACCTTGGTCAGGTTTGTTGAATCATCAAGTTCAATCGGTACTGGTACCAGTGTCTCGGTATGTCTGCTTTCACGAGCTATCTCCTGTTCTAAGTCTAAGTCCCTGCCATTGCGGAGACTCACTGCCATCAGCTGCTTTGGGCCCTAGTCCTTAGGATTTACCTGCATGTCTGCAGGCAAAGTCCTAAGAGGACAATTATTCAAGGACATTGAGATTTGGCCCATCTGCACTTCAATATTTTTAATAGTTGATTTGTGTGCATCTACTCTCTCACTGATTTTGGCAGTTGACCCAATCACCTGTTGCATCATCGCTTCAAGTCTAGAAAACCCATCTTCTTGTCTCCCCCCATTTTGTTGTTGAGGGGGGGGGGGGTGATATGCTTGTTGCTGATTTTGATTATTAAACCCTTGTGGCCTTTGTTAGGGAGCCACATTACCATGAGGTCTCATGGCAACCATGTTTTCACTGTTATGTTGCTGATGAGGTGGTCTGTACGGCTGAGCCTGCTAACCCCAATTCTGTCCACCCTGTCTCTGGCCTCCATAGTTTGACACATAATTCATATTTTTCGGGTAGTGAGGATGATCGCAATCTGCATTCCACTGATTACCAATTTGTTGACTAATGCAAGATGTGCATAAGCCCCCATTGGTAGTATCCACATTATGAACTTGTTGTTTTTTCCCCGACTCCTATACCTTCTTCGTAAGTATGCTCATCTGTGTCATCAAGGTTGCCATATTTTCAGCAATAGTGTTTTACAGATCTAATGGCACTGAGTGAACGATTGGGGTAATAGGTGCACCCCTGGTTATCCACCCTGAATTTTGTGCCATTTTATCAAGTAAAGTCTGGCTTTCTCTCCATGTCTTACTCAGGAATGCTCCACCAGCTGAAGCATCAACGTTGGCTTTCACACCATCAGCCAGACCCATATAAAATCGCTGCCCCAACATCTGTTCTGGAATACCGTGGTGAGGACAGATAACCAGCATCCCTTTAAACTGTTCCCATGTCTCCTGCAGTGTCTCCAAAGGCTTTTGCCTGAAGCTCAAGATCTCATCAATTTGTTGCGTTGTCTTGTTCGGTGGATGGAATTTATTTAAAAACTTCTTGACCAACTCCTCCCATGTAGTAATAGAATTGATAAGGAGCGAGTTGAGCCAAGTCTAGGCTACTCCTGTCACTGAGAACGGAAACAACAACAGTCTTATTGCCTCCAGAGTGACGTTTGGTTTTCTCTGAGTCTTGCAAATCGATAGGAAGTTCTTTAAATGCTGCTGGGGATCTTCAATGTTTGACCCCGAAAATAGTCCCTTATTCTGCAACAAGTACAGCATATTATTTTTGATTTGAAAGGACTCAGCTTCTATCTGAGGGACTATGATCACGGTGGCCAGATTCTCCGTTGTGGGTTGTGCCCAGTCATATAAAGGCGCCTCTGGTACAATGGGCACTGCAATCTGTGCGGCTGGGTCAACCACATCTTCCCTATTATTATTGTTGTCCCTGTCATTCAGATCTGCCATGTCTGTTTCAATGTGTTCAATGAGTGGTTGTTGCTTGCTTTTCCGGTTGGCCCTGTTCAAGGCCTTGAAAACTTTTTCGGAGTTTGGTAAGGCATCAAATACTTCACCAGTTCTCGATGAGTTTCTAGGCATGCACCTGTACAACCGATTCAACAAATGTTAGAAATTCAATATATGAATGAAATCAAAGAAAATTAACTACACTTAAGAATTTTGTATTTTCCTCCAACTACAATTGATAATACCATTAATTCCCCGGCAACGGCCCCAAAAATTGATCGCGCTCAACTATGTCTAACTAAAGACTAAGCGGGCGTTGCAAATATAATTTGAGTATTTTGCCCAGAGGCAAATCCCACAGGGAACTGTCACGACCCCAAATCATAACAGGCCATGATGGCGCCTATCGTGGAACTAGGCTAGCCAACCATCACATTATTACGCTTTTGTTCAATTATAACATTTCACAATTTAACAATAAGCATGCAACCATAGCATCAATTAAGGTAGTTAAGTCTTAACGTCCCAATAATAGTTTAACAAACCTCCCAAGAACTGGAGTCAATAGTCATGAGCATCTAAGAATAAATAAATCTAACTCTGCTAAAACTATAATATATGTCTCTGATTCAAATACTAAAACTAAATAAGGAAGGGAAATGGAGAAGTTGTGGACGCTAGACAACTACCTCGAAATCCCGTGAAATGCTGTTATCGAACCTGCGTCAGCTACTGCTGCGAGCTAGTACCTGGATCTGTGCACAGAGGCACATGGAGTCTTTATGAGTATGCCAACTCAGTAGTAATGAAAATAAATCACAGTCTGAGTAATATAAACACACAATACAGATACACGATTCCACAAAACCAATAAAACACCAAGCCACCATGTTGTATTTATCAAATAATAAGTTCGAAATCAGTTTCCAGAAAACCTTTGAAAATATGCGTAATATCAGTATATCTCAGTAAAGTTCTCAGTAAAAGCCAGTTTGAAAACGAAGTAATTCATAATTCGAAAACTTAGAAAAAAATCATCATAAATCTGCCCCTCGGGCCAAAAATCATTTCTCATAACAGATGCCCTCAGGCATTCCCTCAATCACTCAATATTGATCATCACTCAGTATCAATCATCATTCAGTATCAATCATCACTCAGTATCAATCATCGCTCAGTATCAGCCCCGCGAGCAATCATCATCACTCAATATCGGTACCGGCGCTCACTGGGGGTGTGTACAGACTCCGGAGGGGCTCCTACAGCCCAAGCGCAATAATAACATAAGGCCTGGAATCCTTCTCACCTCTCTCATAAGGCCTGGAAGCCTCCTCACCTCTCTCATAAGTCCTGGAAGCCTCCTCACCTCTCTCATAAGGCCTGGAAGCCTCCTCACAATATAGGCCTGAAAGCCTCACTCAGGCAGACACTCTCAATTTTCCCTTAGGTCATAAACATACCGGGTTCTCGACCCAAAACAACGTTTCATCTTTTCGATAAATAGTATCAAAATACTCTGAGTGTCAAAAAAATTTATCAGGAAAAGACTGAGTGAAAAATCATAGCATATCAGTGAGGAAAATATAGTAAACACAACCCTCAAAGGGAATCAGATCGGCACTAGGCCCCAAACACGGCTTACAGCCCAAAACATATCATAATATATAAATACTAATTAAGCAAGGGTTTAAAAATCGGTTTCGCAACTCGATAGTCGCCTAAATAGGAAAGATGTTTCTAAATTTTCCACCTTTTCATTTCAAAACCCGTGAAAGGATGCATAGTCCGGGGTTTCATACCCTCAAAACATGATTTAAAGACATTACTTACTTCAAAACTAGCCCGAAAACTATTCCGCAATGCGCTTGCCTCTCAAATCAACCTCCGAAGGCTCCAAATCTACCAAGTTCAGATTTTTATCATCAATATAGGCTTAAGGAACGAATTCCAATCAAAAGATATCAAATTTAGCTCAAAAATTCGAATTCGGTCAAAACTTGACCCCCGGGCCCGCAACCTGAAACTCAGAAATTTTTATAGAAAAGTGTTCTTCGTCCTCTCACGAGTCCGTACATATAAAGAACACCAAAATCGAAGTCCGTTTGACCCCTCAAATCGACCCTAGAAGGTCTCATAATCTCAAGCCCTAAAACCCAATTTTTCTACTGATTTTCCATGAATTAAATGCTGAGATTATGGTCTATAATCACCCATAAACGAATTTTAATAATCAAATTACTTACCTCTATGAAGAACACTGATCTTCCCCTTCAAAACTCACCCAAAAAGCTCTCTTCCGTACAACAATGGTGTAAAAATATGCTTAGGTCGCGGAGGTTTAATTTATATATTTGCCCAGGTATTTCCGCACCTGCGACCCACTTAACCACACCTGCGAATCCCCTGCACGCTTCTGCGGGCCCGCACCTGCGGTCAAACTTCCACAGGTGCGGAAATCTCTGAGATTTCACACCAGCAGCTTTTTGCTGCAAATTCCTACTCCGAAATTTCCGTTAACCACCCGAAATCAATCCCGAGCCCCTCGGGACCCCAACCAAATATACCAACATATTCCATAACATTATTTGAACTTAGTTGCACCCTCAGAACACCAAAACTAACATCAAAACACCAAATTTACATCGGATTCAAGCCTAAGAACTTTCAAATTTCTAAAATCCACCAATGATGCCGAAACTATCCAAAACAGCTCCGATTGGTCTGAAATTTTGCAGACAAGTCCAAAATGACATTACAAACCTGTTCCAACTATCGAAATTCCATTCCGACCCCAATGGCCTATTTTCCACTGCCGATCGGAAATCGCCAAAAACTAACTTTTGCCAATTCAAGCATAATTCTACACCGGGCATCACAAAATTATTCTGAGCATACGCCTAAGTCCCAAATCACCTAACGAAGCTATTTGAGCCAGAAAATTTGCATTTCAATGTCGATTACTAATAAGTCAACTCTTAGTTGACTTTTCTCATTCTAAGGCTATTTTTAAAGACTAAGTGACTGAATTCTCATTTAACCATTCCGATTTTGAGTCTATTAACTCTAACACATTAATAATAGAATAACCAACCTATGTCAGGCCAATAACAGTAATTATAATACAGGTTTTTACGTAACGACGGACCGGGTCATTACAGGAACTAACGTATCAAATGTTATTGTTAGACTACTAGATTCTCAATAATCAATTTCTCCAAAGGTTATGAATATCACTTTTGGTATTTTTACTACTACAGATGATGAAATTAAAAAAACTAAAAGACAACTAATATTTAGATGTAAACAGATGCGATAAAGGTCTAAGGTTATGGTTTCCCCCGTTGATGAAATCTCTTCTTGTATATTTCCTATAGTTTTGGTTTAGTTATATCCATCAATCATGGACACTCATGCTATCATAAATCTCTCTCAAGTAATTATGATAATCTACTAGATGCACTCTCTCAAGTTACGCTAGCTAAATTGCATTACAGTTCACTTTATATTGCACCCAAGGTATCATTATCTCTAATCCAACCTTTAAACCCTCGGTTATGGATCTCTCCTATACTTTGGGAGTGATGTTGTTCAACAATTACCTAAATATACACTCTCTCTCGAGTAGATACACACTAAATAGGAACATCTAATTGAGGGCCCTTCAATCAACTATAACAAGAACGTAGTTGAACAAAGAGAGATTGAAAAAACCAAGCAAAACTATATTAATTTAACAATAAGTTCATCCTCAACGGGTTCCACCAAAACCTTAGATTAAATAAGTTAGCTACTCATACTCAAACACAATAAAAACTCAAAAGAAGTCATAATTGTCAAAATAAAGATAAAAGAAAGAGAATAGAAAAACTCTAATTATTGCTTGTCTCCTCACACTTGTTCTTGCCTCCTACTTGAGTCTAAAAACAAGCTTAGAACTTTCTTGGGCGAGTTTATAAGGTTTAAATAGGGCTAGGCTTGCACTTAAGTCCTTCGATTTTTCTGGCCTTCCAATACTCGCCCGCGGCCGCAGCAGAAACGCGGTGCGACCGCGGTGAAAGACTTACATTCTGAATCTGCTGCCTTGTCAACCGTGCTCCATCCTCGGTCGACCGCGGTCGCGGTGGGATCCCTTCCAGCAATCTTTTCCCTTTTTCTTGTTCTTTTCTCACGGGTTCTTCTCGATTGGCCTTAAACTCACTTAATTGACTCAAAAACGCCCCAAAGTATCTCCCACCATAGATTATATTCTGCAAAGCATAAAAACACTAATCAGAGCATTTTG
This sequence comes from Nicotiana undulata, assembly GCA_005239495.1. Classification (NCBI taxonomy): domain Eukaryota; kingdom Viridiplantae; phylum Streptophyta; class Magnoliopsida; order Solanales; family Solanaceae; genus Nicotiana; species Nicotiana undulata. The sequence goes on along the minus strand of ML256267.1, from coordinate 12,119 downwards.
TTATCATTATTTGCACTTAAAACACACTAAAGTATGGTTCATTAAGGGTGAAAATATAGTCTAAATCACCTACTATCACTCATGTACTAAGTAAGTAACAAACCTAACCTTAGGTTGAAAGTAGTGACGAGCTATCACAAGGTGGGGTCCAATACCGATATTCTACAACAATTCATAACAACATAATACAAGTAATAAAAAGGGGTTTCTCAGAAGTAAAAGAGCTTAACCCGTTAACAATTTCAGAAAAATAGGCATGCTTTTCAAATATTTTTAGTGAAACTTAGTTCTTTTTGCCGAAAATGCCAAAAATTCAGGTAAGTTTGGGAACTGTGATTTTTCTCAAAATCCTTTCAATAATAAGTAAGAAGTTGTATTTCCTTTCCAGATAACAAGTATAAAATCCCTCTCTATGCCCACATACCAATCTGTGTAAGAAAAATCAAGAATGACGTGATACCGTACAACATGAGAAAAATACATCTCTATGCATGTATGCATGCCAATGCCATGTATCCCAGAGGTGAATCATGTACTCACACTCTCAGATTACTCAATCTCACTATCTCATTCTTTCCACTCATCAATGCTCAACCACTCGGTACTGTATATGGCCCATACGGCCCAGGGAAGATCTATCCCGAAGTATATACATCGCTGATCATCAATCACTCAGTACTGAGGATGTCACGTCCCAAAATACACCCTCGACGTAACTGGCACCCAGCTGACACTACTCGCTAGGCGAACCATCTCATACCATACATTTAGTATCTATTCAGAATTCAACCAAAGTATATGCAGGTTACAACGATCCAATAACTAAATACAAATAATTAATAACCCAAGTTATTTTATAAGTAGGTTCGAACAATAATAACTAAAATGGAGGAACAATACTCTAGCCTAAACCCCACACTAGACCAGGGAGCATCTAAGAGGAAAAAAAAAGATATCATATGAATAAATGATAAAGACTCTCTTTTGGCAGCCTCCACGAACAATGCGGCGGCTCACCTCAATAAGCGAATCCACTCGAACAAACTCATCAACCACTAGCTCTATCTCCCTATATGCATAGAAATGCAGGTAAGGAGTGAGTTATACGTAAATATAACCCAGTAAGATCCTCGACCCACCACTTTAAATACCTCTGGAACAAGTGTTAGAAAATACAGACACACCACAACAGGAACGATATGATAAATATGATAATTATACAATAACTCAATATATGTGTATCAACAAAATTATTAAGAATTAACCAACAAGAGTACCCATTAAGGACTTATCATAATTGCAGTGAAAGAAATTTACCAACAAACCTACGAGTCCACAATGACACCAAAATGCCTCAAATATAACAGATACACAATGCCCGAAATATCATGGCGCACAGCCGTCTCAAACTCACATCATGGCGCACAGCCGTATCAAACTCAAAATCATGGCGCTTAACCATATCCAACTCAACATCATGGCGCAAAGCCGTATCAAACTCAACATCATGGTGCACTGCCATATCCAACTCAACATCATGGCGCACAGCCGAATCAAACTATCAAACTCAACAACTTATAAAATAATATTTTTTTTCTTTTGTATTTTTCATAAAATAATATATTTGCGGTTGGTCTAGGACCACCGATTCTGCCAAGCGCACGCTTGTCCCAACACATAGACCAGTCAAAAAAATACATTTTTAAAACGGGTTTAAGAAAAGCAAGTACCAAAGCTTAAAGTCTCACTTACCTCGCTAACGAGAAGTCTCAAATCTTGCAACTTCTAGAACACCAACCAAACAGCCTCCAATGACCTCAATCTATCCAGAATATTAATTAACGATGTCAATTATACTAGTCCATATCAAATCCTTATTGTTTTTTCTTAATTTTAGGCTTAGAGCTACATCTCAACCTTCCCTCGAATCATGAATCTAGAAATGAAATAATGTCTCAGTCCTAAAATACAATTTGTTACTCTATATGTATACCCTGGTAACTTTCGGTTACATATATTCAATAACTCATTCGGCTGAAGAAACATTACCTTAAGTATCACTTACAGAAATTTACTTTCACACATATACATGGCCTATATAGAAATGTGAAGTATTATATGGAGACATATAAATATAACTAATCAAGACTTTGTATGTAGAAGTATGAGACTAATTCCCTATACACATTAGTTTGTCTCTAAAAATGAAATCTTAAAAGCTAAATTTGTTCCTCACTGAAGAGTTGTTTCCATCATTATACTATATTCATATTCCTCAAGTTTTTCAGAATTTCAATGTACATATCACTTTATTTTCCAATTCAATTCATGTCATTATCACAATTGGATAATTTCATGATTATTTCTCCTTAATTTATCCAAGAAGTTAAATTATAGGATAGAATTAATAATATACCTGGATAAAAAATTTTAAGAGATGTCCACCTTTATAGCCTTTGATATCAGATTACGTCAACTCCACCGAAGACCTCCATAGTTTTTCTTCCTACTGCTCGTGCACTCGACTATCCCAAATTCATCTCTATGCTTTAGGTTTTATTATTTTCTAACCCTAGAACTAAGCAATTAATTTCTTTTGAAAAGAAAAAAAAATTATTTACTCCCCCGGACGTAAGGATTAAAATAAAAATAAAAACTTGGCCCATTCTTTTCATCCCTACCAAAATCCTAAATTAATTTGCTCACTAGTATGTGTATTTATAAATTAGGCCTACTAATTACTTATTTAATACACTATCTTATATATTATATAATATTTTTTTTCTTCAATAGCTTATTAAATCAAATAGCTATTACTAAGATTAATTATCCAGTCCCATAATAATTAATAAGTATATTAATAATTTTGGGTTATTACATTCTTCCCCACTTAAATAAGCGTCTGTCCTCGAACGAGTTAGAAAGTGTACTTGATACCTCAAAGAGCTGCAAGTACTTGCTTTGTATGTCTGCTTCGTATGCCTACGTGACTTCCTATGTTGAATGTGCACCCCCATATTTTCACCTAAGCAACCTTCTTCGACCTCAACTGTTACACTTGCCTATCAATTGTAGATATTGAACTTTCCTCGTAAGTCATATTTTTATTTAATCTCACGTCCTCGAGATGAATTATATGTCTCTCATTATGATTGTACAGTCTTTAAGACATCTCATAACTTCTTCCATGCGAGAAACCTTCAAAATGTTTTTTTTCTTCTCTTTTAATGAACCCCTAATATCGATCTCACTTATTGGCATAAGACTTTTGTCTGCTCTATTCTATTTGAAGTTATCTTCGCATTTGACACAATTTTTTTTTTCATGGTTTGGTAAACGAAATTTGGATCCAAAAATTATGACTCCTTAAATCCAACCAACTAATTGGCAAATAATACTGGCGCACATTTAAAGCCTCAAACACCAAGATCTACATACCAAGTTATTATTTATTATCCGGTATAGATTTGGCAAAAAGCATCTAATATGAACCACTCACTATATAATGTCCACCCCGTTAGTATTGATAGTTAATACACATATTCTCTTATGCATCCATTTATGATAGGACAGATCCAAGCACCAGGAACATAGTTCTATTATGGAACAAACCCATCATTCTTACGTATGACTTAGTGATAGAACATATCCAAATGCACCTACATCATGCTCTCACGTAATGGCAATGTTGGAACACATTCATACGATCCCACACAACATTTCCGCGTACGATAACACTGGAACACATCCATACACTGTTAATCTTTCACACATGACAATACGGGTCTCGCGCCATTGCACTACCTCTCAAAACATATTGTTGCATAGAATAGTTGGATAAAAATCTAGATTGAATCCGGCATGGGAGCTCAATGAACTTATCACAATCATCAAAACTAGGACCACAACTTTCTCAAGGACTGTGATAGACTTACCACGAAGTTAAAATAATCTATTTTTTTCTTTCTAATTGAATTATTCATATCTCCGACAATTTCTCAAGTCTCTAACACTCGCATTTAGCCTATTAACAACTCAAATACTAAAGAGAAATATTTCTTTTACATCTCGTATCATGATCTGTCGTTGTAACACTTTTTATACTATTCTAAGCTATATTTGTGGATGTTGAAATTACTAAATTTTATAAATATTGTATCTCTTGGATTACAAATCTCTTCAAGTCAATTCCCACGACTGTATATATATTCAGCTCTTTAGCCATAGTTATTTGTTGTACACTATCAAGTGGGTCCCGTCTCTAAGAAATGATAACTAAACCCCCCAATAAACTCAATACTCTCCTATCGATGAACTTTGATTGCTCAAACAAAGGTTATGTTGTCACATGTGCTCTAGATTTAACATACATAATACCATCGACCTACTATCATTTTACTAAATATCACAAGGCCTAAAATATCATAATATAAGAATATAATTTCACACTTATAGCCTTTATATTCAATCGTTATTATCTCGATATCCATAGGACCATCCTCAATCGTTGCATATGTTTCTATCAACTATGAAATTGTTCTCATATGTTGTTAACAAACATAATAAATAATAAGGCTAAGGGACTAATCGAATAATTGGTTGCTCTATTCTATGACAATTACTAGTGCCTTTTACTACGTAAAAGAAATCACTAAACACCACACCAACATTAACAAATCTTGGTATACGTTCTTCTGAATGTCTAGCTCTTTTATCTTTCATTCATAATATTCGGATTTCAATTCTATTTTTGAACACAACACCATGTGACTGAGAACATAAATCACCTCAGTGTTAAAAAAATGATACTTGTCGTTCATAGTACTCTGAGTCAACAATCAATTATTGATAAATGCATGTATAAGTCCGTCATTTTTTTATTGTTCTTCTCAACTAACAAAACTTAAGCATCTTAAAAGTGATATATTTGGTCTAATGACCTCTTAACCCCGAAATCTTGTAACTTTTTCTTTAAGTTCCTTTGACCACATAGAGTCATTCGATAACATAAAATAAAAATATACTAAGCTTCTAGAATTATATCAATACCCAAGTCTATCCCCTCAATAACTCCTCTGAGAATACATCTGAAAAAATCATTAATCACAAAGACTAACTCAATACTCGGTTACTCAACTCTAGTACCCCAAGTTATGCTTAGATACAACAATTACCTTTCACTTATTATATCTAGATCTTTTATTGACGAGGTAGTTTTACCTGGAGGCATACCAAGTGAATCTTTTATACTAGGCCCAATCAAAATTTAAAAAAAAAATCGATCATCTTTTCATGGAAAGCGAGTGTAAGAAAATATTACAGAGTCCAAGCCCAAGATAACCTTAAGTAAATCATGTTAAGTTATAACCAGTCTATAAGTGTATCACAACTTCTGAATATTACACATATCCAATAGACCAATGAACAATAGCAAATTCCCATACTTGGATCGAAATCTATAACTGATACACCTACACCGCAATCTCATTAATATTTTTCCCTCTTCCTCAAGAATATATTTTATCTAAAAAAAATTTATACAGCTGATTACTTTTCTCGATGACTATTATGTCATTATGTATAAAAAAAATTGTACTCAAACTTCCTTAATAGTTCATCTATTTTTATCATGAGTGTGGGAATCTCAATATTCCATATCTTACCCTCAATTTAACCAAAAATAATGTCATTGTATGGTAAGTTTCATACTCAACTTCTTTTAATATGGATGCACTAAGCCTAAAGCTGAAATTACTGACAGACACTCCTTATAAACAGATTTTGTATCACGTAGTGCCACTATCAGGCTTAAACTCAGTGTACTTAAATTATGTAATCTTACGCCATAGTCACACTTATAACATCACCATTTCAATATCACTAATACTGTCAAATAACTTTATTAGGCATTAAGTTGGGAACTGTATAAGCATTTTCCTCAAAATATCTTTCACTACCAATTCTAACAGCCTCGACTTGGCTAAACTATTATACATTTTAATTTTCTGCTCAACTCGTCTCACTCCTGATCAGGCTCATAATAGAGAGTTGTATTCATAACCTAGAATTTTAAATAAGTCACTCCTTGGCCATCCTTAGACCACTTTACAATAATGTCCAAAATTTTGACCAACTCCCGTACTTATTTAAAAGAATGGCAAAGGTTGCTTTAGAAATAAAGTTATTCCAAAATAAAATTACAACTTGAAATCTCAGTTGCGATCAATGCACAAAACATCCCATTTACTCAAGGCCACTCTTATATTCAAAACATTCAAGTCAACTATGTTGTCTAAGAGAGGAGGATATGCATATATTATCCTTCTATGAAAGAGACACCCCAAGTTTAAATTTGATACAACTTAACGCACGAATAAGGAATGAAAGAAAGGAAAACATCCTAAATGTTTAGTAGGCTCAAGGTCATAAGTATGGACGTCTACATACCCATGAACAAGACTCTACCAAATACTGCTCTATGACCCGAGACTTAAAGCCTAAGCTCTGATACCAACTTTGTCACATCCCAAAATACACCCTAGACGTAACTGGCACCCAACTGACACTATTGGCTAGGCGAACCATCTCATACAATACATTTAGTATCTATTCAGAATTCAACCAAAGTATATGTAGGTTACAATGATCCAATAACTAAATACAAATAATTAATAACCCAAGTTATTTTATAAGTAGGTTCGAACAATAATAACTAAAATGGAGGAACAATACTCTATCCCAAACCCCACACTAGACCGAGGAGCATCTAAGAGAAAATAAAAAAAAAGATATCATATGAATAAATGGTAAGACTCTCTTTTCGCAGCCTCCACGAACAATGCGGCGGCTCACCTCAATAAGCGAATCCACTCGAACAAACTCATCAGCCACTAGCTCTATCTCACGCAACGGTATATGCATAGAGATGCAGGTAAGGAGTGAGTTATACGTAAATATAATACAGTAAGATCCTCGACCCACCACTTTAAATACCTCTAGAACAAGTGTTAGAAAATACAGACACACCACAACAGGAACGATATAGTAAATATGATAATTATACAATAACTCAATATATGTGTATCAACAGAATTATTAAGATTTAACCAACAAGAGTACCCATTAAGGACTTATCATAATTACAGTGAAAGAAATTTACCAACAAACCTACGAGTCCACAATGGCACCACAATGCCTCAAATATAACAGATACACAATGCCCCAAATATCATGGCGCACAGCCGTCTCAAACTCAACATCATGGCGCACAACCGTATCAAACTCAAAATCATGGCGCACAGCCATATCCAACTCAACATCATGGCGCACAACCGTATCAAACTCAAAATCATGGCGCACAGCCATATCCAACTCAACATCATGGCGCACAGCCATATCAACTCAACATCATGCCGCACAGCTGTATCAAACTCAACATCATGGCGCATAGCCATATCCAACTCAACATCATGGCGCACAACCGAATCAAACTATCAAACTCAACAACTTATAAAATAATTTTTTTTCTTTTGTATTTTTCATAAAATAATATATTTGCGGTTGGTCTAGGACCACCGGTTCTTCCAAGTGCACGCTTGTCCCAACACATGGACCAGGCAGAGAAAATATATTTTTAAAACGGGTTTAAGAAATGCAAGTACCAAAGCTTAAAATCTCACTTACCTCTCTAACGAGAAGTCTCAAATCTTGAAACATTTAGAACACCAACCAAATAGCCTCCAATGACCTATATCTATCCAAAATATTAATTAACGATGTCAATTATACTAGTCCATATCAAATCCTTATTGTTTTTTCTTAATTTCAGGCTTAGAGCTATATCTCAAACTTCCCTCGAATCATGAATCTAGAAATAAAATAATGTCTCAGTCCTAAAATACAATTTGTTACTCTATATGTATACGCTGATAACTTTCGGTTACATATATTCAATAACTCATTCGGCTGAAGAAACATTACCTTAAGTATAACTTACAGAAAGTTACTTTCACACATATACGTGGCCTATATAAAAGTGTGAAGTATTATATGGAGAAATATGAATATAACTAATCAAGACTTTGTGTCACGACCCAAATTTCCAACTTTAAAATCGTGATGGCGCTTAATACCATACTTGCTAGGCAAGCCAATGTTAGAGTTCGATTAGCTATTTACCTTTGATTATCCATTTAAACATAATAAATAATTATAAAATAAACTTAAGCTAATGACTTTCAATGAATAATTCCAAACATAAAATAATAAATACTTAAATAAACCGAGCCACGAACTAATTATATAAGTAACTCTAGAACTACCCAAGGGTCTGGTGTCATAATTCACGAACTACTAAAGAACTCTACAAATAATGGGATAAACGAATAATGTGTAACTGTTCTGAATCAAATAAAACAGTAATCTAAATAGTATAGAGAAGACTCTCAGGATCTGCGAACGCCGGCAGATATACGTCGTGTTTCCGAATAAATGAATAGCCGCTCTAAATATCTCTATTGATGGTCGATACCTGGATCCGCACAAAAGAGTGCAGAGTGTAGTATCAGTACAACCGACCCCATGTACTGAGTAACTGTCGAGCCTAACCTCGATGAAGTAGTGATGAGGCTACGGCGGGGCATTAACAACATATAACCTGTGACAATAATATACACAATAACGCAATAAAATAATTCTACACGAACAAGAAAAAAAATATAACTGAGACAATAAATATAAAGCAAGAAGAAAATCTTAAACAAATAAATAAATAAATAAATACTGCAACAACAATAAAATAACTCAGCCGTCTTTCTAGGCCTCAGCTATAGCCAACTCTCAAATAATTTCCAAGTTTTCAAACTTTAACTTTAAATAAAAATAGTGCCAAAATATGAAAAATAGTAATATAAAATGGTAGTTTTCAAATCTTGGTTTTTCTTTGAAAATCATTAAAAATATAATTGTCCTTCCTTATTGCTCCTTGTTGCGGCGTACAACCCGATCCCACCATACATATCATATCAATTTATTCACCCGTATCACAATCAATTATCCACCCTTATCACAACCCCCTTGTCACAGCCCCCTTATCACCGCCTTTCAAGTAAAAGCCTTTCACAATATTTATGTCTCAACAAATTGTAACAGAACAAGTTTCACTTTTAAATAATAGTAAAAGCAGAGTATGAAATAATGACAATAAAACAATGAGTGTTGCAGCCTTTATTTTATAAACAGTAAAACATGCATATTCTCCCTTATCATTGTCTTGTTGCGGCGTGCAACCCGATCCCACCTATTCACAATATCACAATTAATTATCCACCCTTGTCACAGCCCCCTTATGTCACGACCCGAAATCCCACCTTCAGGTCGTGATGGCGTCTAACGTTGAACCCGATAGACAAGCTAACGTTTTTGGTTAAATTTACTATTCTCTTTATTTACGACATTTAAAAGAACAACAATAAGCATGAATAAATGAATAAGAATGCGGAAGCAACTTAATATAATTAAATGTTACGAATTTTTCGTACATTAACCCCCAGAACTGGTTTCGCAATTTCACGGACCGTCTAAGATTGCTAAAAGCATGAGTCTGAAATAAAGAAGTGTAGTTGTCTAGAAATACAAGATAAGACATAAGAAAAGAAATAGATGATGACGCCAAGGCCTGCGGACGCCTGCAGGACTACCTCGGTGTCGCCGTGGACTGAAGGATACTCCCTCGCTCAGTGTCCACTGGGTCCAGCGCTGTAATCTGCACAACATAAAGAAGTTCAGGTGTAGCATCAGCACAACCGACCCCATGTACTGAGTAAGTGCCGAGTCTAACCTCGGTGAAGTAGTGACGAGGCTAGGACACGACAACAACAACACATGTGCAATTCAACAGTGTAACAGGAAATAATGACAGGAAATAAGCAAGTAAATACAACAACGGGGAGAACATGCTGGGGATAAAGGGGCAACAACTAACTGAAACAACAGAACAAGATAGCTGTTGAAATGTATAGATAACAACAGGAATTAACAGCTCTGAACAAGTAAGTAAACAGAAACGGCACTGCATGTCCCCTCGTGCTATAACCTCACAAACACTCGGCACGGAATATCCCCTCGTGCATAAATGAATAATCACTCGGCACGGAATGTCCCCTCGTGCATAACCTCACAATCACTCGGCACGGAATGTCCCCTCGTGCATAACCTCAGAATCGCTCGGCACAGAATGTCCCCTCGTGCATAACATATGTAAAATCAAATGTTGACAGGAAAGGCAACAATAAGGAATCTCAATGTACAGAAATAATCAACAAGGATTCTACCGTCCCGGCAAGGAAATCAGTTAAACCAATCTCACTCGGAGGTATAAATTAACAAATAATCCTCAATCGAACGAATAATCAATAACATTCTACATCATGAATTAACCTCAATGTATCACTTCCAGAATGAAAATTAATTCATTACACAGAGAATATCATGGAATACTATGTAAATCATCAAGTTCGACTCGCGGGCATGCTCGACCACAACATATAGGTACCCGTCACTTCACCTATATGTTAGACATGGAATAACACATAGAAAATAAAACTCTACACATGTTCCTTGAAGCTAAGGTTAGGCCAAACACTTACCTCGGCCCCAAGAACGCAAATCAAGCCTCTAGCATCGTTTTTCCTCTCGAATCTGACACCGAAACAATCGTATCTAGACACAACTGACTCAATAACATCAATAATTACTCAGCAATTCAATTCCAAAGCCTAATTATAGAATTCCCAACATTCTTCCCAAAATTCCAAAATTCGACCCCAGACCTGTTTGGTCCAAACCCGAAATTCGGACCAAAACCCGATTACCCATTCACCCCAGAGCCCGGGTATATAATTGGTTTTGGATTCCGACCCCAAATTGAGGTCTAAATTCCTAAATTTAAATATTCATAGGTTTATCCCAAAATTCCCAATTTCCCCATGAAAACCCTAGATTCTAGGATGAAATCTTGTGAAAAGAAGTTAAGGAGTAAAGAAAATGAGTTAGAAATCACTTACAAAGGTTTTAGAGAAGAAAGAGTGTTTAGAAAATCGTCTCTTATGTTATTAGGGTTTTCAAAAATGGAAAATAACTGAAAATCCCGTTTATATATACTCCTCCCAGGCCTCCACCGCGGACTGAGAGCGACCGCGGCCGCGAAGGCCTCATGCGGAACCTCGCTGAAACTCCCCCACCGCGGACCTCGCTGTGGGTTCAGAGGCTTGACCCCTCAGACCTGCAACAGTTGTGTTCTAAGTCTAAAATACCCCGGAACCTACCCGAAACTCTGTGATGACCCAAAAGGTCATCCTAAGTAATTCTAGCTAAATCTGTGTTTCGAGGCCCCGAAAGCCTCCGTTAATATCACCTCAATATACGTGCGCAGCCCGGGCATGTAGCCGGGAAGCTTCTATGTAAAAATTGATAAAAATGGAACTTTGAATTGAATAATTGAATAAAGTTGACTTTGGTCAACATTTTAGGTAAACGGATTCGGACCAGTGATGTGACGGTCCCGGAGGGTCCGTAGGAAAATATGGGAGTTGGGCGTATGCCCAGAATCGAATTCCGAGGTCCCAAGCCCGAGAAATGAATTTTTAAAGAAAATTGTTTTCTGAAAATAATAAAGATTTTTGAAAATGAACTTTGATGTGAAAACCGCGTTACTGGGACCGTATTATGGTTCTGAGGCCCGGAACAGGTTTATTATATGTTATGTGACTTATCTGTGAAATTTGGTGTAAAACGGACTTGAAATGACGTGATTCAGATTAAAAATGGGAAATTTGGAAGTTTATGAAGTTTGAGGAAATTTTAAGAGTTTTGAGGTTTAATTCCTTGTTTTTTAATGATATTTCNTTGGTTTTGAGACCCGAGGGCTCGGGTGAGTTTCGGATAGCTAACGGGGTGTAAAAAGATAGGAAAATCTGGTGTAATTGCATTTTGCTGGTGTTTGGTGTTTCCTTCACTGCGATCGCAGCCATTGATTCGCGATCGCATAGGCTTATCCTGGGGAACCCAATTGTTGTTCTCTGCGATCGCACGTTTACCTCCGCGATCGTAGACTTATGCCC
>ML256266.1:59967-80752 GCA_005239495.1 Nicotiana undulata | reverse complement strand
AGGTGAGACTAACGGAGGCTCTCGGAGCCTCGGAACACAGATAAGGCTTAAATTACATAAAATGACCTTTTGGGTCATCACAGTGTCATTTAATTTACTCATAAAAATCAATGAATCGAGGGCGAATAATAAATGATACTCCCTCGAGTTACTTTAATTGATTTTTTGTCTTTTTTTTTGTCTACAATATTTAATTTTTTTAAATATTGAGAAGGAATTAATTTGTTTTTTTCAAAGTTATCCTTAAAGTAAAGAGTCTAGGAATGTTGTTATATTCAATGAACAAATTAAAGTTAATATAATCAATTTCATTATTAATTAATATTAAAATATAAATTCATTAATACTACTATATAAAACAATAGCCAAAAAATTAAATAAAGTAGAACGGAAGGAGTAAGGTCATATTCCAGATTTTTTTATTTTATATGTTAGGAAACGGAGGGAGCATATATTACTGATTGACTAACTCCAGTAGGACCACCGAGTCATGGGGATGGACCGATGGAGATAGTTGGGCAGAGAACTTAAGGTTCTGTTCTTCTTTTAGTCCATATTTTGGTGCATCATTGTGGTCCTTCTTTGCTTTTACTGCCCTAGCAAGTGGTTTTTTCATTTGCATCTTAGCATAAACTATGTAGAGTCCACATATCGATATATTAAAATAATGTTTAAATTAGTATTTCACTTGCTAAAAGATAATTTTATATAATTGTAAATCTATCTATCTATCTATATTATTAATAAAGTACGGATAATTTATGCTAAATTTTGAACGATAAAAATATTCTCGAAATATTGATCGACTTTAATAACCTTAATTATTTATATAATTTAAGGATATACATATATATATATATATATATACATATACGGTAAAAGATTATAGCCGTATAAATTTCTTAGTTATATTGGCGGTTAACAGGTGAAGGCTATATAGACCGACGGTGAGTGCAAATTATCTAAATAATAGTTATCTAATGTAGTGTTATGTCGAAAAAGCAGGGGTCATACGGGAGCTAGTAGCGCAATAATTGAACGACGATAAATTAGACAACAAAAGAGAAATGTACCAAAATAGACACAAACATTTAACGTGGTTCGTTCAATTGACCTACATTCACGGCGGAGATGAGCAATCCACTATAATAAAAGAGAATACAAAATATCAAGAGAACAACTTCACCGAAGAGGCAAACACAAGTGACACATTACACACTTGTCCCGTAAAGTTCTCCCCTTAAACACGATTCTCAAACCCCTTACGGCTATATTGTGAATGCTACTGAATGAGAAGGAATGATCCTCAATTTATAGAAGTCTAAATCTTTTCCTACAAGAAAAAGGACTATCCAAGCATGGAAGAATTATGATTTCTTTCTACAAAAAAGGAAAACCCAATTATAGTAATATGTTATCATTTCCTTCAAGAAATAAAAAAATCAGGACAACCACTAACATGTAGTAGGAGTAGTTATTTTTGTCCAAAGAGAAATAGGACAAAATATATTTATTTGTTTTTATCTTTATGTTGTTTGCTAAAAAATAAACAAAGAAGAAGATGTTGTCTCTCCCCTGATTAAGAAACTCTATAGAGGGAGGTCATTAAGTATTTTTTTTTAATTTTTCTATTTATTTTATTTGGATTATCCATACACTTTGTATACCCTTTCTTCTTTATTTTATGTGTAGGTGATTATGGTCAAAAAAAATTCTAATTAACTTAATAATCTATGCCAAAGCTCACGTGAGATTTGTATGGTGGAGGCGGATTTAATCATCCTATTATTCTTATCATAATATCTATATTTATATATAATAAAAAGAGAGGCACAAATACATTATTAAGACAAGTGGCATAACCACAAAAAGTCAAGTGTCATTTTAAAGAAAAAATAAATTACCTTTTTAACTAAAAATCCATTTTAAATTTTGAATTAAGTAATTACTCTATTTGAATTAATAAATATAGATATTTTATAATTAGCTATATTAAAAAAATAAAAAAAATAAAAAAAATAACTACTCATTCAAATTGGGGAGTAGTTCAAGTTGGAGTTTTAAATTTATTTTTGAAATTAAAAATAAAAATATTAATAATAAAAAAAAACTATCTATTCAAGTTGGGGAATAGTTTCAAGTTTGAGTTTTAAAATTATTTTATACTAAAAACGAAAATAAAGAAATAAAAATTTGCGAACTCATTTTGGAGTGTTGTTTCAATTTGGAGTTTTAAAATAAAAAACGAAAATAAAAAAAATTGAAATTTAAATTGGAGAGTATTATTTCTAATATATATATATATATATATATATAGAGAGAGAGAGAGAGAGAAGTGGTGAAACATAGAATTGTCACATGCAATAAAAAATTAAAGGACATATTTCTTTTTTTCAAATTTCAAAATTTTAAATTTTTAAAAAAACTGATTTTACATGACATAAATATATGACACGTTTTCTCTCTCTCTAAAAAAGAAAACTGGTTTTAGATTATTATTAATTGCATTAGAAACCACTCTTGAATTTTCTCTCCAAAATCTAAAATTGTCGACTATTTAACCTCTTATGCATCACGATTAAAACTCACGACATCCACTTTCATTATACGCAGTAACCATCTGTAAATACTCAAACTTCAGAAAGGTTGGCATAAAAAATTAATACCCATCAACTTTGATTTTGGCTGTGATACCAATTGAGGTTGGCCGTGATTATACCCTTTATGGCTAAACATCGGTTTGGATTTTGGTTGTCTGCAAAATATGGCTATTGACAATGACTTTATCAAGGATATAACAATTTTGAAAATGCAATCCAAGTTTAAAGTTTGAGTTGTCCATCTGTGAAAAGTACCGGCCATATGTGGGAAGTATGCCCTGAATAAAAATATCTTATCTCTCTATAGACACATCGAAATCACGATCCTCTTATGTCTTTGGAAAGACGACATCCGGAACTATAATATATACAAAAATTAGGTCCAAATTCTTAGTAGATTTATATAGGTATGTTCACGTATTGTGTTTTTCACAGCTTTGCACGTCCTGACTAAAAAAATTATATCTTTTTGAAAATGCGTTGAAACCACGACCCGCTTCTACCATTGGAAAGACGATTTCTGGAGCTACAATATGCAAAATTCAAGTCGATTTTCTTTATAAATTAATACATATATTCTTTTGAACTTACTTATGAAATTAACCAAAAGTATAATCGATCGAGACCGAAGCTTCTGCAATTGTGGAATTACGTTCAAATAGAAAGCTTTTTGGCCAGTTCAAGATCAGTCGTGAGCTGTAGGAAAAGATAGTAGCGAACCAGAAGAAATTCCCGTAGTTGCATAAGGGGGGAACTCGGTATAAGCGATTTTTCGCTTCCGCCTTTCTAGGCTTCACAATAGCTCCCCCTTTTCTTTTTCAATTCCTTATTTTCGTTCTACTTAGGTGGAGCAATCCGAACTGTCGACAGAATATACCATAAGAATGGAAGGGAAAGCGAAGGACAGAGACCATTTCACAAGAGCTTCAAGAAGAGTGAATTGAATTAGCCGCGGGTGACTGAACTACAGGGATTGCTATTGTTGAGCCGGGTGAGCTACCTTAACGGCAACCTGGTATTCCTTATTATATTATGTCATTTTACTTTTTACAGCTTTGCATGCCTGACTAAAATACTTTATCTCTCTATAGGCCTATCAAAATGATAATCCGCTTTTGGAACTATAATATATTAAACATTTAGGTCCAGATTATTCATAGATTTATACAATTATGCTTTTGAATCCAGTTATAAATTTAAGGTATTCTGTTTTTCACAGCTTTGCGTGTGTCCTGATTAAAAAAATCATATCTCTCGGCAGACACGTTGAAATTACGATCCGCTCGTGCCGTTGATGAATTCTGGATCTATAGAATATACAATATTCAGATCCAGATTCTTTGTATATTTATACAGATATTCTTCAGAACTTAATTATAGATTTCTGTCGGTTTGCTTTTTACAGCTTTGCACGTTCTGACTAAAAATATTTTATCTTTATATAGGCACATCGAAATCACGATCCTCTTGCACCGTTAGAAAGACAACTTCTGAAGCTAGAATATATACAAGTGTCAGGTTTATATTCTTTGTAAATGTATACATATATTCTTTTTAAGATATTTTTAATTTCTATCATTTATGGTTCTATTTATTTTCGTCTTGTTATGAAACTACTGTAATTGGTCACATTATGACATGATGAATTTACTATTGATGAATCCAAAATAGCAAAAATAATTATATTCTTTTTTTAATTTATTACTTTTGTTGTTGAGATTGATAAACCAACTAAAAAAATAGTTGCTGAGACGATTCCTGAAACATTTGTAGGTTCAGTTCCCATATAATAAGAGAAGGGTAGCAACAAATATGAATCCTTCGTGGAAAGTCTGTCTTTATTAGATATTATATTTTATTTTTTTACAAATAGTTCTAAGTTTATGTCTTTACGGGCCTTAATATTGTTTTGTATATTTTATATTAAGCTATATTACTATATTGTAAGTTCCTTATAATGTGGCATTTAACAATGAAGTATACATATGTAACAGCTTTCACATTTATGCTATGTCATGTTCTTCCATCTGCTATGCTATATGATTGGTGCTCTTTGTTACTTAAGCAAAAAAAGTATTATTAAATTCATGTTTATGTTGATGAGAGCTTCTCCATTTGGTAATCCTACGGTAATCTGATCTTATAGCTGGAAAGACTTAATGTCAGACGGAATATAAGTGTGATGACTCACAAGGTCATCCCGTGTAATTTTAATTAAATCAGTATTCCGAGATCATGAAAACCTCCTTTTATCTCACCTCGATATGCGGGTGCAGTCCGGGCGCGTAGTCGGGGAGCCGTTATGTGGAAAATTGATAAATGATGTTTTTATAATAATTATTTGAATAAAGTTGACTTTGGTCAATATTTTTGGTAAACGGATCCGGACCCGTGATTTGACGGTCCCAGAGGGTCCGTAGGAAAATATGGGACTTGGGCGTATGCCCGGAATCGAATTCCGAGGTCCCAAGTCCGAGAAATGAATTTTTAAAGAAAAATTATTTTCTGAAAAACATAAAGGTTTTTGAAAATAAAATTTGATGTGAAACCTGTGTTAACGGGCCCATATTATAGATCCGGAGCCCAGAACAGGTTAAATATGACTTATATGTGTTATTTGTGAAATTTGGTAAGAAACAGACTTAGTTTGACGTGATTCAGATAAAAAATGGAAAAATTAGAAGTTTTGGAAGTTTAAAGAAATTTCATGGATTTTGAGGTTTAATTCGTTATTTTTTTATGTTACTTTGGTGATTTAATTGCACGAATAAGTTTGTAGGATATTTTTGAGGTTGTGCGTATTTTTTATTTTGAGCCACGAGGGCTCGGGTGAGTTTTAGGGTGCCAAACTTAGTAAAAATCTGATGTTTCACTGTTGTATCTGGTGTCCAGTTGTTTAATACTATGCGATCGCACAAGCATATCCGCGATCGCATAGCACTTAATAGGGGGAAGGATCTGTTGCACTACGATCGCATAGACATAGTTGTGATCGCATAGGAGGTAGGTGAGCTGGGGGTGGGGGGTGGGTGGGTGGGTGGGTACCTACACTGTGCGACCGCACGTTCTTGTTCGCGATCGCATAGGGTGGGCTTTAGGCTTCTACGCGATCGGATTCATCCAATCGCGACCGTAGAGTGTAAAGTCCAGTCAACTCCGCGATCTCGCACATCCTTCATCGCGATCGCACAAGTCAAAAAAATCCGCCCAGTTAATTTTATTCAAAAACAGAATGCATGATACGGGATTTACATCATTTTTCATAAACTTCATCTTCTCCACACCCCATAGGCGATTTTGAAAGAGCTCCTTCACCATAATCTCTTAGGTAAGTGGTTCTAACATTGTTTTTTTCTATTCTTCATCAAAATCTATTAGATTTTAGGCCTAAAAACATGAAATCAAAGGTAGAAATTGGGGTTCTGGGTAGAGTTAGTTTTTTTTTGAATATTTGGGAATTTGACCTCATTTTTTTTGGGTCGAATTTCAAAACAAATTGTATATTCGGGCTCGTAGAGGAATGGGTGATCGGTTTTGGTCCGAACCTCGTGTTTGGACCAAGCGGGGGCGGGGTCGATTTTTGTATTTTTTGGAAGAATGTTGAAAAATCTATAATTAGGCTTTGAAATTGAATTGTTGAGTAATTATTGAAGTTATTGAGTCAATTATGTCTAGATACGATTGTTTCGGAGTCGAGTTCGAGAGGAAAAGCGATGCTAGAGGCTTGATTTGGATTCTTGTAGCCGAGGTAAGTGTTTGGCCTAACCTTCGCTTGAGGGAATAGGTGTTGAGTCTTAATTGTTATGTGATAATTCCATGTCCAACGTATAGGTGAGGTGACGAGTACCTATATGTTGTGGTCAAGCATGCATGTGAGTCGAATTCTATGATATACGTAGTGTTCATTGATATTCTCTGTGTTATGAAGCAATTGTCATTCTGGAAGTTATGCATTGAGGGTAATTCATGTTGTAGAATATTATTTGATTATTCGTTCGGTTGAGGATTATTTGTTCAGTTGTACATCTGAGTGAGATTGGTTATAGCTGTGTCCCTTGTCGGGACGGTAGAATTCTTGTTGAACATTTATGTGCATTTAAGGTTTCTTATTGTTAAATCTTCCCGTCAAATTGTTGCTTTTATATATGTTATGCTAAAGGGGACATTCCGTGCCGAGTGTTTTGTGAGGTTATGCACGAGGG
This sequence comes from Nicotiana undulata, assembly GCA_005239495.1. Taxonomy (NCBI): domain Eukaryota; kingdom Viridiplantae; phylum Streptophyta; class Magnoliopsida; order Solanales; family Solanaceae; genus Nicotiana; species Nicotiana undulata. The sequence continues at coordinate 73,950 of ML256266.1, read as the reverse complement.
GACATTCCGTGCCGAGTGTTTATTTATTTATGCACGAGGGGACATTCCGTGCCGAGTGTTTTGTGAGGTTATGCACGAGGGGACATTCCATGCCGTTCTGTTTATTTATTAGTTCAGAGTTGTTAATTCTTGCCGTTATTTTATACATTTCAGTTCTTATCTTGTTCTGTCATTTTAGTGAATTGTTGCCCCTTTTCCCCAGCATGTACTTAACTGTTTATTTCTTGTCATTACTTCTTTATTATATTATTGAATTGCACAGGTATTCGTTAATTGTCGTGCCCTAGCCTCGTCACTACTTCACCGCGGTTAGGCTCGGCACTTACTCAGTACATGGAGTCGGTTGTACTGATGCTACGCCTGCACTTCTTTATGTTGTGCGGATTACAGCGCCGGACCCAGTATACATTGAGCGAGGGAGTATCCCTCAGTCCACGGCGACACCGAGGTAGACATGTAGGCGGCCGCAGGCCTTGGCGTCACCATTTATCTCTTCCCTTTCTGTCTTATCTTGTATTTCTAGACAGCTACATCTGTTTATTTCAGACTCTTGTTTTTAGTAATCTTAGACTGTCCGTGAAATTGCGAAACCAGTTCTGGGGGTTTATGTACGGAATTTCGTAATATTTATTATATTAAGTTGATAAATTCTTAGCTTCCTCATTCTTATTCATCTGTTCACACTTATTGTTTCTATTATTAGATGTCATAAATAAAGAAAATAGTAAATCTAATCAAAACGTTGGCTTGTCTAGCGAGTTCAACGTTAGATGCCATCACGACCTGAAGGTGGGTTTTCGGATCGTGACAAAAAGCGCGTCACTATTTCTTTTCATTCTTATTCTTCTTCTCACTCTTGGTATAATTACTTTAATAATTCACTTATACAAAGAAGTTTGGCTTCAAATCCAGTTAGTTAGTTCCAACAAACATGTGAAGTAGTTCTCAATCGCATAATTGAGTTGACGAATATAGGAAATGATGATAGTTCTTGAACAATGGTATTGTCACTCTTTGTCACTCGTCCGTCCTTGCTTAGAACCACTATGTTTTTTCTACCTTTACAGCCATATTTAGCCGGAAGCAATCTACGTTGTGATCTCGTATATTTCGCTTCCCGACATCTTACTGAGTTTCCCCCTCATCTTTTTGCAAAAAGTAGGCTTTCGCGCGAAAAAGTTTTTTTGTTGGGTCTCGCTCGCACATTTCTGGGTTTGAGCTCGCTCTGTCTGTATATTCAATTGCTCATGCTTCTTATTTCACTATCAGCGACCCCACGAAAGTGGTTTAGATTTAAGAATATCGTATGTATGATTGCTACGTTCTTCTTTTTGCATTATAGATTATGGAGGAGAGGAATCTATTTATGCGATTATTCAGTCTGTAGGTTCAAAGTTTGCTCTGTTAAAATATGAAATTGCTTATGTAATTGGTCAGTAACAGAATAAAAAGGCTTAAGATGTGCAGTCCAGGACATTTAAAAATGTCAATGAGCATCGAGTGATTAGACAGATACTTCTATTCAGTTTATAAGATAGTTGATATTGTGAGACAAACAAAAGTTTGGCTTACTTTATTCACAATATCCAACTGCATTCTAAAGAGATCATATTGCTAGCATTTGACTAATACGAATGATAAGTATAATAGAAATTATTGAACTTTCCTTTGAAAAGTTTAAATCTTATGTTAGATCTTTATGTTGACGTTTCTGAACAAATAATGCATTTTGTTCTATACTACAATTATCTTATGTTATATTTAATATTCCACGGAACGGGCGGGTACGAACACTAGTTTTATTTATAATTTGTAGAATATGTTCTATGGAATATCTAAATTTCAGGTATATGCTTTGACTCACTCTCTAAATTCTATAACATATTTAGATTATGAAAAGAGTAATACTACGGTCCACATATAAACTCAATTAGATTCACCTTAAAAGTATTGATTTTCATGCCAGAAATAAAAGTAATACCAAGACGACAACAACAACAACAACAACAACTATTATTACTACCCAGTATATTCCCATCATGTGGGGTCTGGGGAGGGTAGGATGTAAGCAGCCTTACCCCTATCCTGGAAGGGTAGAGAGACTGTTTCCGAATGACCCTCGGCTAGAAAAAGTGAAGGGAGCCCTGATAACAAGTGATAGAAAGACAAATCGTTAGAAAACTAAATCTGAGATAACAACAAAGAATATGAAAGATGTATCAATAACAAGTTATATCAAGATAGTCTATTCAGGCAAAAGGTCCGAGGCAGCATACGAGAATATGACGAAGTACTGCTAGCAACTACGGAATTACCGAAGGTAAGTAGTAACAGAACAAGACATGCGACTATAGCAAACTAAGGAAAAGAGGGAACCATACTAGCGCTAATACCATCGAACTAGGGAAGACAAAGAGAAACGCACGACTACCTACTAACCTTCCACCCTAATCTTACACCTCCACACCCTTCTATATAGGGTCATGTCCTCGGTCAGCTCAAGCTGCGCCATGTCCCGCCTGAGCACTTCACCTTAAGACTTCTTAGGTCTACCTCTGCCCCTCCTCTCACCTCCCAAGGCCAACCTCTCACATCTCCTGACTGGGGCACCTGTTCTTCTCCTCTTAACATGTCCAAACCATCTCAACCTTACTTCACACATCTTAGACTCCACAGGGGACACTCCCACCTTGTCCCGAATAACTTCATTCCTAATTTTATCCAATCTAGTATGCCCACACATCCATCTCAACATCCTCATTTCCGCTACTTTCATTTGCTGGACATGAAAGTACCATGAAAGTCTGGGGAGCGGGTGGTTGAGGCGAGGGTGAGGAAGACGACGTCTATATCCGAAAACCAGTTTGGTTTCATGTCGGGTCGCTCCACTACGGAGGCTATCCACCTTGTTATGATATTGGTGGAACAGTTCAGGGATAAGACGAAGGACCTGCACATGGTGTTTATTGACTTGGAGAAGGCGTATGACAAGGTCCCTAGGGAGGTGTTGTAGAGATATCTGGAGGTTAATGGCTTGCCGGAAGCCTACATCAGAGCAATCAAGGACATGTACGGTGGAGCTAAGACTAGGGTTAGGACGATGAGAGGCGACTCGGAGCATTTCCCGATGGTTATGGGGCTTCATCAAGGATCTGCGCTTAGCCCATTCCTTTTTGCCTTGGTGATGGATGCACTAACACACCATATTCAAGGGGATGTGCCATGGTGTATGTTATTTGCTGATGGCATAGTTCTGATTGACGAGACGAGGGTCGGTGTTAACGAGAGGTTGGAGGTCTGGAGACAGACCCTCGAGTCTAAGGGTTTCAAATTAAGCAGGTCTAAGACAGAGTACCTGGAGTGCAAGTTTAGCACCGAGTCGAATGAAATAGGCAGGGATGTGAAGCTTGGATCTCAGGTCATCCCCAAGAGTGACAACTTCACGTACCTTGGGTCGGTGATTCAGGGGGACGGAGAGATCGGCGAGGACGTCTCTCAACGTATAGGGGCGGGGTGGATGAAATGGAGGCTTGCATCAGGAGTCTTGTGTGACAAGAAAGTGCCACCGAAACTCAAGGGTAAGTTTTATAGAGCTGTGGTTAGACCGACCATGTTGTATGGGGCAGAGTGCTGGCCGGTTAAGAGCTCCCATATTCAGAGGATGAAGGTTGCGGAGATAAGGATGCTCAGGTGGATGTGCGGGCACACTAGGATAGATAGGATTAGGAATGAAGATATTCGGGCGAAGGTGGGGGTGGCCCCGGTGGATGAGAAGATGCGGGAAACGAGGCTCAGATGGTTTGGGCACGTTCGGAGGAGAAGCCCTGATGCCCCGTGAGGAGATGTGAGCAGCTGGCGGTGGTTGGATCAAGTAGAGGTAGAGGCCTAAGAAGTATTGGGGAGTGGTGATTAGGCAGGACATGACAAGAATGCGGATTACCGAGGGCATGGCCCTTGATAGGAAGTCCTGGAGGTCAAGCATCGGGGTTGTAGGATAGGGGGTACTAGAGCTTTTCTTACTTCATTATCGGGGTGAAGCGGGGTTGGGTAGGGTTTACCATGGATGGCTTGCGTATTTTATTGAGCTCCGGTAGTTTTTGGTTAACATTATTGCATGTCGTTTATTTTATGATTTTTATGTTTAGGTTACTATTTCTGCGATTTCTGATGGAGTTACTAATGCGTTGTCTTTTCTTTTCCTTTTTTTACTTTCCAGAGCCGAGGGTCGATTGGAAACAGTCTCTCTGCCCTATCGGGGTAGGGGTAAGGTCTGCGTATGCATTACCCTCCCCATACCCCACTTCTGTGGGACTTTACTGGGTAGTTGTTGTTGTTGTTGTTGTCATTTGTTGGACATGAGACTTCTTGACTGGCCAACACTCAGCCCCATACAACATAGTCGGTCTGACCACTACCTTGTAGAACTTACCCTTAAGTTTCAATGGCACATTCTTATCACACAAGACACCGAAAGTGAGCCTCCACTTCACCCATCCTGCTCCGATACGGTGAGTAACATCCTCATCTATCTCCCCATCCTTCTGAATTATGGATCCCAGATATTTGAAACTCTCTCTCTTGGGAATGACTTGTGTATCGAGTCTCACATCCCCGTCCGCCTCCTGGGTAACACCACTGAACTTGCACTCCAAGTATTTTGTCTTGGTCCTGCTTAACTTGAAACCCTTCAACTCTAAAGTATGTCTCAGAACCTCCAGCCTCTCGTTAATGCCACCTCGCGTCTCATCAATCAGTACTATCTCATCCGCAAATAACAAGCACCAAGGCACCTCCCCTTGAATGTGACGCGTCAAAGAATCCATCGCCAGGGAAAACAAAAACGGGCTAAGTGTTGATCCCTGATGCAACCCCATCTCAACCTAAAAGTAATCAGAGTCTCCTCCTGCTGTCCTTACATGTGTCTTAGCCCCATCATACATGTCCTGAATCACTCTGATATGTGCTACAGGCACACCTCCAGCCTCCAAGCATCTCCAAAGAACCTCTCTCGGTACTTTGTCATATGCTTTCTCCAGGCAATGGACACCATATGCAAATCCTTCTTCACCGCCCTATATCGCTCCACCAATCTCCTCACAATGTGAATGGCCTCAGTAGTCCACTGCCCCGACATGAAACCAAAATAGTTCTCGGAAATGGACACACACCTCCTCAATCTCCCTTCAATCACTCTCTCCCACACTTTCATCGTATGACTTAACAACTTGATACCCCAATAGTTGTTGCAGTTTCGGACATCCCCCATATTATTTTACAACGAGACCATCGTGCTCCGCCTCTACTCTTCGGGCATCTTCTTCGTCCTAAAAATGACGTTAAACAACCTAGGAAGTCATTCCAAACCCTCCTTGCCCACACTCTTCCAGAATTTCATCGGGATCTCCTCCGGCCCAGTCGCTCTACCCCTACTCATCCTACGCATAGCCTCCACCACCTCCCCCACTCGAATGTGTCTACAGTATCAAAAATCTCGCTGATGCTCCGAGTACTCCAACTCCCCAAATGTGATACCCATATCTCCTTCCTCGTTCAAGAGTTTATAGAAGTACGCCTGCCATCTCTGCCTAATATGTTCCCCCTCTACTAACACTCTTCCCTCTTCGTCTTTTATGCATCTCACTTGGTCCAGATCCCGGGCCTTCCGCTCTGTCACCTTTGCTAGCCTGTACAACTTCTTTTCCCCGCCTTTAACCCCAAGTTCTTCGTATAAACGACTAAATGTCGTAGCCTTGGCTGCAGTAACTGCCAACTTTGCCTCTCTCCTTGCCTTCTTGTACCCCTCCCTGTTGGCACTCTTCTGCCCCTCGTCTATACTCTAGACTAGCTTCAAATACGCCGCTTTCTTTGCTTCCACCTTACCTTGGACCTCTTCGTTCCACCACCAGTTCTCTTTATGGCCACCAGAAAAAGCCCTTTGAGACCCGTAACACCTCTCTCGCCGCCTCTCTAATAGAATCTGTTGTTATTGACCACATACAGCTCGCGTCCCCGCTACTCCTCCAGGCCCCCAGAGCCAACAACTTCTCCCCCAACTCCTGGCCTTATCCTTAGTCAATGTACCCCACCTAACCCTAGGAATACCAGACATAGCCCTCCTTTTCCTCGTTCACCTGATCTCCAAGTCCATTATCATAAAGATATGCTGGGTCGTAAGGTTCTCAATCTGTATGACCTTGCAATCCATGCATAGACCTCTATCACATTTCCGGAGAAGCAGATAGTTAATCTGGGTCTTGGCCACGGTACTCCGAAAAGTTATCAGGTGCACCGCCTTCTTCGGGAAACACGAGTTAGCAATCATAAGCTCAGAAGCCTTAGCGTACTCCAGCAACGAAGTACCTCCTCAATTCCTATCTCCAAACCTGAAGTCACCATGCACACCGTCATATCCCCCAGGCGACCTCCCTATGTGGCCGTTAGAATCAACCCCTATAATAAGCTTCTCGGTGGACGGAATACGCCGCACCAACCTATCCAAATCTTCCCAGAATTGTATTTTAACCTCCTCATCCAAACCCAACTGAGGCGCGTATGCGCTAACTACGTTCAGAGTATACCTCCCCACGACTATCTTAATGGCCATCAACCTGTCATTCACCCTCTTAACCTCAACCACTAGCTCTCTTAGGTCCTTGTCAACTAAAATGCCTACCCCATTCTTCCCTCTCACCCTCCCTGAATACCACAACTTAAACCCATCAGCCTCCCGAACCCTGTTCCCCACCCATCTAGTCTCCTGGACACAAGCTATGTTAATCTTCCTTTTGGAGAATCTTTGCCAACTCTATTGACTTTCCCGTTAGAGTCCCTATGTTCCTGTAATGATCCGGTTGGTCGTTTTGAGAGTTAGCGCCCCAATTACCTAATAATGTTTTCCCCCATGTCCATTTCTGCTTTTGGGACTTGTCGGAACATTTAATGGTGAAATTCAGAGGTCCGTATAAGTGAGTTTAAGATTTAGAAGTCGGGCCGTAGTTGGAACTATGTGAAGACGGATCCAGAATGGAATTATGTCGAATCCGTAAGCTCCGTTGGGTGATTTTGGGGTTAGGAGCGTGTTCGGAATGTGTTTTCGAGGTCTGTGGTAGATTTAGGCTTGAATTGGCGAAAGTTGGAATTTCGACGATTTCAGCCGATTGGTGAAATTTTGATATCAGGTTCGGAATGGAATTCCGGAAGTGACAGCAGGTCCGTAGTGTCATTTATGACCTGTGTGTAAAATTTGAGGTCATTCGGATGAGTTTGACGTGTTTCGGCATCGGATGTGGATTTTGGGAATTTCGTAAGTTCTTAGGCTTGAATCCATGCTTAATTGATGATTTTGATGTTATGAGATGTGTTTTGAAGGCTCGACTAAGTTCGGGTGAGGTATTAGGGTTGGTTGGTAGGTTTGGTTGAGGTCTTGGGGTCCTCGGGTGTGTTTCGGGTGCTCAAACGGGCAATTCTAGCCTTAAGCTTATTGCTGGTTTTCTGACTTTTCATCAGCAGATTTTCCTTCTATGCGATCGCGTGAGTGTATCCGCGATCGCATAGAACAAGTAGGGGCAAGCAGCATTTTGTTATATGCAATCGCACCAAGGAGTCCGCGATCGCAGTGTTTGGGGAAATTAGGCACCGCATGGGTATATTCGCGTTCGCGTAGAGGAGTTTAGGCAACAGGGTTTGGGTGTTACTCTACGCGGTCGTGTGAAGCTAACCGCGATCGCGCAGATTTGAGATATTCGAGGTTCGCGATCACGAGAGCCATGCGTTCGCGTAAGGTAAAATTTAGGCGTGAGTTTATTACTCTTCGCGATCACGACTGTAAGTCCGCGATCACATAGAACAAGAACTGGGTAGAATCATTAAAGACCCAAAAATCGAGGGTTTGAGCTATTTGTCATATTTTGAAGTTGGGAGCTCGGGAAAGTGCGACTTTCTGGGAGTTTTCACCTGGGCAATTTAGGTAAGTGATTCCTACTCGGTTTAGGCTAATTTCCATGATTATACTCCTTAATCCATCATTTAAATTCGAATTTTTGGTGGAAAAATTGGGGAAAATGGGATAAAGCTCCTAGGCCGAATTTTTGAGTTTTGATTAGGATTTTGATATCCGATTTGAGTAATTCTTATATGCTTAGACTCGTGAGCGAATGGGTGTCCGGAATTTATAATTTTTACCCGATTCCGAGACGTGGGCCCGGGGGACTTTTTGGGCAAATTTCCTAATTTTACGTATTAGCTTCGAACTTATTAGTTATTTTGATTCCTTAAAGTGATATTTACATTATGCAATCGAATTGAATAGATTTGGGCCATTCGGAGTTGGATATTCATGGCAAGAGCGTGGTTTTGAGTTGATTAGCGCAGTCGAGGTAAGTGGCTTGCCTAACTCTGTGTTGGGGACTTTCCTTAGGTTGTTTTGATACCGTTTTGTTATATGGGCGCCGTGTACGTGAGGTGACGAGTGCGTACACGGGCTATTGTTGCTAAAACTCCACTTTTTCTTTCATGACATAAATCATTTTATCCGTATTTCATTGTCTCATGTACTAACTGTGTAGTTTATCTTTGGAATAAGCATGCCTACTATATCCGGTATTCATTTGCATTGCATATTTAAATTGGGACTACGGACGAGATTCCGGGAGCTTTTCCCCTATACTGCATCGCATATTTAAATTGGGACTACGGACTAGATTCCGGGAGCTTTCCCCCTGTAGTGCATTGCATATCTGCTACTATGAGATACGTTGTGCTGAGCCGAGGGCTCCCTTTTACTATTTCCTTCCAGCTTACTGTTTCTACCATTTTTTCCTTAGCTTATTATATCTCTCTGTTAAATTTTTAGATTGTTTTACTATAAAAATACAGTAGAGCCTTAACCTGACCTCGTCACTACTTGACTGGGGTTAGGCTTGGCACTTATTGAGTACCAAATTTGGAGTACTCATGCCCTTTCCTGCGCATGTTTTCCATGTGCATATCAGGGTACCAACACCCAGTATCGTGGCTAGGAGTCGCTCTAGCAGCTGCCAGGAGACCGCGAGGTAATTCTGCCGCATCCGCAGAATCCCACGAGTCCCCTTCTACTCTAGTATAGGCATAGATGACTTATGTATTTCTGCTACTTCTTGTATATAGCTATATTTAGTACAGAGCTTGTGACTGTCGTGATATTCCGGGTTTTGGGAAGTGAAATTGTATATGCGGAGCGGCTGAATTATGTGTCTTCTTCTTCTTTTCTATTTCAATTATTATATTGCTTTTATTTCTCCACAAGTTTTAGGCTTACCTAGTCGTAGAGACTAGGAGCCGTCACGATACCCAACAGAGGGAAATTTGGGTCGTGACAGTTCCATGAACCCACTCTCAACCTAGAAGGTGCCTTACCCCCTGCCACTCTTACCCTCCCCCCCTCCCCCCACTTCCCCAGAGGACATGCCCTCACTCCATCATCGCTCGGCCCGGCCACTAGACCGGCACAAAGCTAAGAAGAAGACTACAAAAGAATAGGCTAAACAGAAACCTACAGGTACACAAGGTGCTATTAAAGGTTCCGACTAAGCAGAGGCAAACCACGTATTAGCTATAATACTAAAGTGATGGACAGAGGTAGATGTAAGCCAACAGGTCTAACTAAAAAGCTAAACAGGATACCGTAGATATCAAAGATACAGGCAAGCAAAAAGAAAGGGAAAAATAAATAAATAAAAAAATAATAAATAAAGAATACAATGATAAAAATACCAATACCACGGATACCAGATAAAAAAACGAAAGAACCTGGCGCAGGTTTTCCCGAAGCGTGTCAGAATCCGCTCAAGAACGCTGGAAGATCCTGCTGCTACCTGTCGTATCGTTGTTCGGAAGTCGCCGGGCCGGAAAACTGAACCCACCGGAAGTAGTCTGTCCTCGCCGGAAAATCTGCACCTGTCCAAAGAAACAGACACACCCACACACAAAACAAGGGGTAGAGGGAAAGAGGAAGAAAGAGTGGAAAAAGATAAAGGACAAGTGTCACCGGAAAAGGGAGGTTGCCGGAAACCAAGGGTCATCGGACCTGTAACAGGCCGCCTGGACACTTGACTCCGTCGGGGAGACAGAAAAAAGAGGGAGGAGAAGGAGAGAAAAAGAAGGGAAAGAAGGAGAGGGCGAGAGGATGGGAAAGAGAGGGCTGGAGAGAGGATGGAAGGAGAGAGTTAACTTACCTGGAGCAACAACTGCGGCGGCAAGGCTGTCGGCGTGGGTGGGGTGGGGTGGGGGAAGGGAGGGGGTTTAGGGCTAGGGAGTAGACGTTGGAGATAGAGAGACGTTAGAGTAGAGAGAGAAACGTTGGAGAGATATTTACCAGTATTTACTGTGTTGAGAGTTTAGAAACATTCTACATCCACATGTATCATGTAACCAAAAGTAATACCAAGAAGGGATGAAAAACAAAGAAACAAATAGCTGAAGTTCTTCGCTGGTCTCTTGATACTTCAAATATGTACAATGTTTGTACAACTCAAACATATTTAGAGAATATTATGATATGCCTTCCATATACTTGAATTAACATATACCATCGCATCACAGAGACATTAAAACTATTGTACTCTTATGGGTTGTTTTGTTGGAAAATAAGTTATTCCAAAATTAAGTGCCGGTTTGGCCATAATTTTTTTTTTTTAAACTTTTTTCGGAATCAATGTTTGGTCATAAAAATATCAAATTTCATTTGAAGATAAATTTTGAAATTTTTTAAATCTTTTTAAAAACTCCAAAAAAGCTATTTTCAAAATTTTCACTTCAAATCACTCACAAAATTCAAAAACATATCCAAATTGTATTTAATTCAAACACAACTTTAATTTTCAAATACCGTTTATACTTGAATTTTTTTCACTTTTTTCCGGAATTTCACAATTCCTATGTCAAACACCCACTAATTATCTCGGGATTAGTTATCCCGAGATAGTTATCTCACCATCTCATAGGGATAAAATAACATTACAACCCCGGGATAATTAATCCTGGAATTGATTATACCATAATTTTATCCCAATTAAACGTGAAATAAACTCATCTCAATTTAATCTTGGGATTAATTATCCCTTACCCCTCATACCGAATGAGCCCTCAGTGTCTTTACAATTTTAATTGCATAACTTTAATTGCGTCAAAACTTAATCAATAAATCAGTTTTACTTATATAATATATTCTTCATTATAAGAAACATGTTATTGAATATCATATACATATGAGTAACAATTTAGAATATTTATGCAATTGCAAGTTTATTACTTGCAGTATGCATTTCGTATAATTTGGCACATATCGATATGCAATTACATAACAGCTTGTTTGGATGGTTGTTTCACATCGTTTTATAATGTATCGTATCGCATGTAATGTACTGTATTGTTTGATGAATACAATGTTTGGATATATTGTATCGTTTGTTGTTGTTTCATGATATCACACACCAACAATATGAAGAATAAACTTGCAGTATTATAAAGGAAAATTATGATATAGGGTAAATTTATTATATAAAAAGGTAAGGTAAATGATAAAATAAAATTATTTAATCATAATGAAGGGTGAGATGAAAGAAAAAGATAAGATAACGACGCAACCACACCAAATCGGACGTTACATAAAGTGGCACATTTTGTCGTTACGTAACGATGGATTTAATGATACGATACGATACAATTTCAAGTAACAACCAAAACATTGTATTTAAAGTAACAATACGATACAATACAATAAGTAACAACCATCCAAACAAGTTGTAATTATAATAATAATTATAAATATTATTGTTATAAAAAGAAAATTCTTCAAGGCGAAATATTAATTATTGATTGAATATTTATGTGTAATTATTAAACAGACTAAATATTTACGTGCAATTATTAACATGCAACACATGTTCATTGAGACTAGTTGAAGTAGACTATATTTTCGCCCCTAATGATATGAGTGAGAAGGTTATGTCTCTCCTTATATGTTCATGAGCTAGTTTTTAGCATTTAGTTAGGTTTAAAATCGATTTCTTTATTATGGTTATCTGACAATAGGTGAATTAGACGATATTTTCGCCCCTAATGAACCACACTTTATTATGTTTTTAATGTGAATGTTGATAACAAAATGCTCTGATTAGTGTTTGTTTTGCTGTGCAGGATATATTCCATGAGAGGAGATACTTTGGAGCGATTTGGAGTCAAATAAGGGAGTTTGCGGCCAATCGAGTGGAACCCGTGAGGAAAGCATAAGAAAAGGGGCTAAAACTGTTGGGACATGGTCCACCGCAACTGGATCGCGGTGGAGAGATAACTGAAGCAGAATAACACGTGGTCCACCACGGTCGCGTCGCGGTCCTGCCGCGACCGCGGGCGACAACTGACATGCTTGGAAAATTGAAGGACTTAAGTGCAAAATACGGGATTAATTTGCCAAACCCTATTTAAACATTGTAAATCCGCCCAAGAGAAGGATATCATTATTTCTAGGCTCAAGTAGGAGGCAAGACTCATTGTGAGAAGACAAGAAACCATTAGAGTTTTATATTTTCTTCCTTTCATCTTTATTTTGAGCATTATGAATTCTTTTGGGTTTTTATTGTTCTTGAGCATGAGTAGCTAACTTTTTAATCTAAGGTTTTGGTGGAACCCGTTGGGGATGAACTAATTGTGATATTAATATAGTTTTGTTTGGTTGTTAATCTCTATTTGTTCAACTACGTTATTGTTGTAGTTGATTGAAGGTCCCTCAATTAGTTGTTCCTATTTATTATGTATCTACTTGAGAGAGAGTGCATATTTAGGTAGTTGTTTTAACAACATCACTCCCGGAGTATAGGCGAGAGTCATAACCGAGGGTTTAGATGTTGGATTAGAGATAACGATACCTCGAGTGCAATCTAAAGTGACCTGTAATACAAACTAGCTAGCGTAACTTGAGAGAGTGCGTTTAGTAAATTATCATAATTACTTGAGAGAGATTTATGATAACTGGAGTGTTCATGATTGATAGAGACAACTAAGTCAAAACTATAGGAACTACACAAGAAGGAATTTCACCAACGGGGAAAACCATAACCTTAGACCTTTATTCCAATTGTTTACACTTTATTGTTAGTTAATCTCTAGTTTATTATTTTTGTTCAGCTGTAGTAGTATAAACAACACAAAGTGATATTCATAACTTTTGAGAAAGTTGATTACTGATAATTTAGTACTCTAACAACAACATTTGATACGTTAAATTCCCGCATGATTCGACTCTAGGATAGATACTCATATTATATTTGCAACGCCCGCTTAGTCTTTTATTAAACATAGTTGAGCGTGATCAGTATCAGATTCATGCCCACCCAATTCATGTTTCACCCGATATTAAATCTCGATAGTTTGTTCACGGTCAAAGCGTGCAGGGTATTAATGTCACGACCTAATTCTCCCTGNTGCAAGAGATAAAGCTGGGAATTGCGGTATGTCAGTCTCCTTAATAACCCTATACCTCAGTACCAAAGGAGTTATTCGAACAACTTTAAATCTACAGAAGGTGTCACGACCCAATTCTCCCTATGACTGGATCTCATGACGGCACCTAGTCTGGACGACTAGGTAAGCCTATACCTTAAGCGAAATTTAGATAAAACAGTTAAAATAACAGTAAGTGAAATAAATCATAATAAAGTCGACGCCGCTCGGCATAAATAGTTGCTTTACCCAGAACCTGGAATATCACAATACATCACAATCTACTCTACTGCTCAATATATACAACTGGATAGAAAAGACTGTATAGTTTCATCTACAAGTACTACAACTTCAAGATAGGAAGGGTACTCGGAGATCTGCGGACGCTGCAGATTATACCTCGAGTCTCCCGATACCGCTGCTGCTGGCCAGCTGAGATACCGCGTACTAGGACCTGGATCTGCACATGGGGAAAACATGCACAGGAGGGCGTGAGTACTCCACATT
>ML256266.1:0-51701 GCA_005239495.1 Nicotiana undulata | reverse complement strand
TGAACTTTGAAGAATTCCCGTGCAAGTGTTCTGTTTTGGACTTAAGAATTAACTGGGCGAAATTACACAGTGCGATCGCAGGAATTGGGTTGCGATCGCAGAGGTTCAGGTTTCACAAGCTCTGCGATCGCGGTTGAAGGTGTGCGATCGCGAAGAATGACTGGGCAAAACTCTGCGATCGCGGACAGGGTTATGCGATCGCAGTGAACAACTACCCAACCCCCACCCAGGTACACTGCCCCTCTATGCGATCGCGGATGGGGTGATGCGATCGCATAGAGCAATCTGACCACCCCTCCCCTTAAGCCTATGCGATCGCAGGGCTTCGTGTGCGATCGCACTGAAGCCCGCACCAGACACCAGAAAACTGAGCCTACACCAGATTTTCTAACTTGAAACCATCCCGTTAGCCACTCGAAACTCACCCGAGCCCTCGGGGCTCAAAGACAAAAATACAAACGACTCCCGAAACATCATACGAACTCGTTCAAGCTTTTAGATCATAAGAATATCAACAAAAACATCGAATTAAACCTCTAAATCCAATTAATCAAACTTAAGAACTTTAAGATTCTAGAATTCACTTCAATACGCCGAACCGGCCTAAACTGCTCGGAACGACTTCAAACTTTACAGATAAGTTATAAATGACACCACGGAACTATTCCCGGTCTCGGAATCTCATTCGGACCTCGGGAACATAACGCTACTTTCCAAGCCACATTTCAAATTCTTTAAAACCTCAAAGTCTCATTTTTGATCCGAAACTACTCAATTCACGCCCGTTTCACACCAAGTTCCACAGATAATATATAATAAACCTGTTCCGGGCTACAGAACCACAATACGGACCCGGTAACGAGGTTTTCACATAATTTTTTCACTTTCGCATTCCTTCATTATTTTCAGAAAATAATTTCTTTTAAAAATTCATTTCTCGAGTTTGGGACCTCGGAATTCGATTCCGGGCATATGCCCAAGTCCCATATTTTCCTACGGACCCTCCGGGACCGTCGAATCACGGGTCCGGGTCCGTTTACCAAAAATGTTGACCAAAGTCAACTATATTCATTAATTAATTATCAAAACTCATTTGTTTTATCAGTTTTTCACATAATAGCTTCCCGGCTACACGTCCGAGCTGCACACGCATATCGAGGTGAGACTAACGAAGGCTTTCGGAGCCTCAGAACACAAATATAACTTAAATTACATAAGATAACCTTTTGGGTCATCACATTTACACCGAATTTAGTTTCCAAGAACAAAAGATATGAACAACAAATAATGAAAAGGAGGAAACGAAGTATCAAGGTACTAACTAATAAAAGTGGGGTATTGGTGGTACTAGCTAGGTAAAAAATTTATTATGGAGTATCCCTTGCGTTGTTCTTCTAGAATCTGATATAATTTATAGGGCTAAAGTAACTCTTCAATGTTAACAGTGCTGATAGTAATATAAACTCATGATTATTGTTTGTGATGTTTGATTTCAACGTTTGAAAAGAATGATGTCAAACTTATATCCACCGAAAAATAAGGATGCATACTTATCATAGATTTAACGCGTGATATTTGATTACTAGCTTTGTTTGCCTCGAAAATGGTATTAACAATTATATTTGATTTGTTGTTTTAAAAATATGTGATTTATTCTAATACCAGTTAATAATTAAATAATAAGTGTAAGTAAGAATAGTGTGATAGCCAAACCAATGTTGTCACAAGACTGGGGGCCTCGAGCTCAGTACCCTCGGGGGTCTTGAGGTCGGTCTTTAGCAATAAATTATGAACAGTAAATGAATAATAATAAATTAAGAATAATAAAGCTGGAGAATAATGTTGAGCACGTTAAACGAGAAAAGTAGAGTAGAATATTCTATTGTAGTGAAATTGTGTTCCCTTTACAAATGATTGGGGTCCCCTTTATATAGGAGGGGAAAACCCTAGTATGATACATTTCTAATTATGACAAAGAATACTATTGGTACAGCTGTATAACGGTTTAGTACGGAGTTGTACTATTTCTGACAAATCATATCCGTCTTAACCACGTGTCCTTGGGAATTTCCTGTCTTTCCTTGACTGTCATCAATTTCGCATTGCCTCGACGTAGGCCGTGTCGGGCCTTCGATGCACTCTCTCGAGATGTGCATTCTGAGGTCGAGCTTGATCCTTACTTCGAGCCTTCCGAGCTCGGGCTCAACATGGCAAAACCTCGAAATCGGACTCCCCTGATTTCGGTCGTATACAGATAGTCCCCGCGTTTCTTAGAGTGAAATGATAAGATACGAACTTGAATTTCTGAGGTCCTAGACGATGACATCATTTTTGTGACGTAGACGTTTGAAATGATTGAAGCGTCACACTGATTCTCTTCCCCAAAAGCATTGAGTGCTCGTCAGAGCCGTTCGGCCACCACATCAATGAACAGTGCCGTTCGGCCACCACATCAATGAACAGTCGCCTCCTTCCCCTATATATATCCACTTTCGTTTCTGATTAAGAACTTTTTCACTCTACAATACTTACTCTTCTTTACAAACTCTCCCTCTGCCGCTAGTTCTTCCGCCGGTTGTATTAACTTCCTTCTTCCCTTTCTAAAGAAACTATGGCGAAAACTTCTAAATTCGTTCCTCAGAAAAAAGGAACCTCCACCTCTGCTTCCCGTCCGGCCGGCGGTAAACCGCCGACGCTAAACGAGATTTTCCCAAACAATTTTTTTTTGAAGAAAGACTTTACAATAGAGAAACCCCCCGATGTTCCTGGGCGTCGGGAACATGCATCGAGGTATATTAGATCCATCGAGTAAGGACACCTCGATGCTGTAAGGAGAGGATGCAAGTGGGGGAAGGAGGTCGTTTTGCAGATACCTTCTCGAGAAGAGGATATCACGACCCATGTAGAGGGGTTCTTGAGCGTATACACGTACCCCTTTACACTGGGCCCCCTCGACCCGACGGTGCTCGAATTTTGCCAAAAATACCAAGTTACACTGGGCCAGATCCATTTGTCCTTCTGGTGGATTATACTAATGATGAGGTTCTTCGCCGAGAAGGTCGTGATCGAGTTTACCCTTAGCCACCTCATCAGATTGTATCGGCCTCAACATTTTCTAGGTTTAATCAAACTCCAACTCCGATCTACGAAGTCCTTCTTTGCCAGTAGCGACGAAGTCAGAGATCGAGGTTGGATGAGCTCGTTCATCCGAGTGAGGACCATCGATATTATTCCCAAGGAGTTCCTGCCATTTCCCGAGAAATGAAACTTCGAACGTGAGTAAAAAATACCTTGCTCTATTTGTTTTTCATAACTTTCATAGCTTTTGCCGACTTCACATAATTGTTCCTTTTTTTTTTACTTCCACAGCGGTTCCGTGGATGCCTAATGCAGTCCTCGATCTCGCGGACTAGGCTCGCAAACTGGCTGCCACTTCGTCTTATGATAAACGCAAGTGGAAGGATTTGTCGAAAGGCAAGTGGGAGGCGAAACACCATGGTACGTGTTATGTCATTACTTTTCCCTAGAAAATTATTTTCTTCATGCGGCCTAATTCCACTGTCTGTATTTGTGACTTTTCCGAGATAAGGCCTCCCCCTTTTTCCTCTTTTTAGCAGAGTCCGAGTTTCGACATTCTTTGGGACAACTCATTTCCGTTTGGGAAAGGGATATAGAAATGGAAGAGTCGCCACCTAACGGATTTAAGGTGCGTTAGGGCACCTAATACAAGTAACTCAGATAAATCAATTTGCGTTACCAGAGATTGGGTAAGGACTTGAAATTACCTTGAGGGGAAGGTGTTAGGCACCCCTCGAGGTCCACAACGGTGGGTCCCGGCCAAACTCATTTTGTGAATTAGTCATTAAGTAGATAAAGCAGTTTAATCACATATGGATTATTAAAAACAAGAATAAGGTAAGTCCTAGGTTTATTAGTCTATAGGATCATATTTGTGCAATACCCGGTAAGCTTTCCTCAATGAGAGGTGTTACACGTGGCATTAGCGCACATGTCATCATATCCTTTACTACCCAATAGCGTACTTTATGCATGCATTACCTGTCCTTTACTTATGGTCCTCGAGGTGTTTAGGACCTCTAAGGCAGTTCTAGACTCTCCTAAGGTGCTTCAAAGGAGAAAATTTAAGCGACAATTAAAACAAGTAGGACATTCACATAAAGGAACAATTAAAGGGGCTCAGATTTACCTCCACAAATAAGCAAGTAATTTGCACGTCTCAAACTACAGGATTTTAGACATTTCAAAGTCCTAAAGCAGGATATCTAAATGAACATGAAAACAGATCATATGCAATATTTTATTAAAAGCGAGGCAGCGGAGACCTAATCAGTTGTCTACTGATTTAGGGCTTGTTGAATCTGGGCAGTTCACAAATAATTAAGCAAAGCACAGTTTCACCATTTTTTGCAAGAATTTAATTACCTACAGGCTTGCCTAGGCGTGGATATGAGATACCCTATAAGAATGATATCTAATTGTAATCAGAGTTCTAATAATCGATTTAAAACAAGCAGTTTGAGTTCATTATGTCCTATAAGCATCCTGTTAGTGCTGATCATTACAGAACTGATTTTGTACACTTATCTTATAAACATGATATCTAGGTGTTGCGGCCACTTTTAAACCTACTCTCATAGACATGGTAGTTACTGATTTTATACGATGTAGGAGTGGTATTAAAGCGAATGCAATAGAAGTCCTAAAGCATGGTTTCTGATGCACATAAAAGAATGATCATGATTATTAGGCAGGATTAGTAGCAACTTAGTGGCATAATTTCTAGGCGGACATGATTATGCAGAGTTTAGAAAGCAGAATATTTAGAACAAATGACATAATGTACCCATAAACATGTTTTCTAGTATGCAAAACAATCCTAAGAGCATGGTTTCTAATGCAAGAAAATAGTCGTAATAACCCTAGAACATGATTTCTAATGCAAGCAAATAGTCATAATTATCCTAAGAACATGATTTCTAATGCAAGCAAATAGTCATAATAATCCTAAGGGCATGATTTCTACCCGGTTTCCCCAAAATATTATAAAAATCCCCCATTTTTTCTAATATCCTCAATATCTGTTTACAAGAATTATTATTACAAACCATAAATGAATTACAGAAGTAAATAATGCTATACTATAAGGAGCCTGAACAGGCCCAACGTAAACTTGGAAAAATCAGGCCTTCAAACAGTCCAAAATGCCATAGTCTCATAGTGTCCAAGAGAGTGTATCCTGGTGCGTCAAAGTTCCCAAGGGCCTCAGGGACCCCGGGCAATGCTCACACCAAGATCCTTTTAAAAATAGAGAAGTAGTTTTGTGCAGTGTGGAAGGGCCAGCCCCAGTGTGCCAGAGTTCGGAGGAATCTCATGGATGCCTAGGTAGTACACACAATGGAGGGGTAGAATCCTAAGTATTCTAAGAGTAGGAGTGAGAGTGCTTGAAAGAGTAGGAATAACTCTAAGAAAAATAGACCAGAAGTAAAATAGTTTAAAAGTGAAAATACTTTAGGAATGGAAATAGTTTTAAGAGTGAAGACATATTAAGAGTGGTAAACAGTTTTAGAATCATTAAAAAAAGTTCAGCAGATTACAACAAGTAGAAACACAGTCATAGGGTTTCAAACATGGTTTCACACTGCCCATGTTCAATTTTATTATTTAACCTTAGGTGAGGACAAACAATTTCACAGAAAGGGGATCAGGGGTTGGGGTATACAAGAAGCCTGAATCAGAAACACATAAAATAGAGTGAGGGTGAGAGCATATTGAGCAACAGGGACATGGAGTAGGTAAGGGATTGGTTGACATTCTACAACAACCAAATTCATAGCATTCATTAGCACATAAACTATTGACTTAGAGTCTTAACAGGAAATACATAAGCATATCAGCCATACTTAATGATAGGTAATCACACTGACTCAAAGTAGTAGAAAGGAAAACATAGGATGTAGGAGTAGTCATGCTAATCAATTCATAGGAGGGACATGGATTTAACTACATAGCATTGGTCATACCAATTGAAGTTAATGGACAGAAAAGATAAGAGCACTAAACATAAAAGTAAACATGTTGGTTTAAAGTAGTAAACAGGAGGGATTGGAAACTTAAACAGGAGTAACATGCTGATTAAAGCACTAAACATAGAAGAGTGAAACTTAAACATGCTGATCAAAGCACTAAAACAGGAGAAGATTCAGAGTTAAGTACATAAGTAATTAGACTAGTACAGGGGAGACATGAATTTAACAGACATAGAGCAACAGAGAATCATATAGGTTCAAACTTCATAATGACATTAGGGATAGAAACATACCAGTTAAGAGAAGCAAATATGAGATGAAAGGTATGCAGGATTCAGTGGTCTAGCCTTGGCTTCAGCTGGCTAGACAAGCAATGAGGACAAGTAGCAGAGAGATGAGAGCAGAGCGTGAGTTTTTTTTTTTTTTTTTTTTTTGTGAACTATTGTTCGTGTATATATATCACTTAGGGAGTAAAACAAATAAGGTAAAAGAAATCACACTTCAATCAATTAGAATCAATAAGCCAATTATAGAGTCAATTCTAATGGAGAAATTCGAAAAAGACCCCTTTAATTGAGGATAGTCAAATAACGGTCAGAACTGAGGCTCAACTTAAGGTAATAAATCAACACCATACCATATAAGGAGTCAATCAAATCCCCAAACTACTGATAACTAATTAAGGCAAGCATAACTAGTCAAGGTCACAAATAAGAAAACAAATAAATATCCCAGCAAGTACTGATTTTAACAGGACAATTATTTAAAGTAGAAATCAATCAAGTAAATATCCCAAAGAATACTGATCTTAACAGGAAAAAATCATTCAAATCCCTAAATAGAATCAGTTAATATGACTGGTTCACAGAAATAAACATAATAACGGAACAAAATTAAAGAAATCAATGTAACAAACAGAAACATCTAGGATTGAATCATATACATGAGAATCAGTCAAGATAATGAAGAAACAGTTAGTCTAAACATTGAAAAGTTAGAAAGAACCTTTTGAAAAACACTTAGGGCGAACCCTAATTTTAGAAAAATAAAGGAGTCGGAATAACATCAGTAAAACAAAGATTTTTTTTAGGGAAAACACCAAATATTACTAGAACCGTTTCAAATCAATGATGATTTGGAGGGATTCGAGTAGTTGTAAAGCTAGGTTTTTTCAAAACAGTAGAGATAAAGAGACTCGGTCAAAAACCCATGGATTCATACTAAAAACGAGAGGAAATCTGTACTCACAAACGAGAATAGACCTAAACCGGCCAGTAAACAAGTTTCAGGCAAGAACAGGTTGAATCTCCATGAGATTCTCTCAAGGATCCATGTAATCAAACAGCCAGGAAGCATAAACGGTTGGTAATGGTCGGAGAATACTCAGAATCTCCATATATAGGAGCTTTTCGCCGGTGGCGGCGATTAGGGTTAGGGGTAGGTCGAGAGAGAGTTGGAGAGGTTAGGGAAAGAAATGACGGCGGAATGAGAGAATGAGGGGGAAGGGGGTTAGGGTTGGTTAGAGATTAAAAAGGCAAGTTTTATTGTGGACCGTTGATCTAAAAGATCAACGACCACGATTAAACGGGGTTATGGGGTCGGGCAGGTATAAGTTGGGCCTGGGGGTGAATTGGACTGGTTTTTAAGGGGTTTGGGTTAATATTTGAGGGGTTAGGTCCGAAAATTAAAGAAATTAAAGAGGGCTATTTGTTAAATACCCAATTAGTTGATAAAAATAATTTATAAAATAATTAACAGATTATATAGAAATATTTTAAAACAATTACTCAATATTTTAAAAACACAACAAGCTATTTTTTGGTAAAATAATGAAAGTAGAAGGTTATACCTTAGCAATAATAGCGTTTGAGCAGTGATATGTTCCAACTACTTGGTAGTTTTTCGCGTTCCATAGTGCTAAGCTTGTAGGATCCTTTGCCTACTACCCCGAGGACACGGTACGGTCCTTCCCAACTAGGGCCTAACTTCCCTTCATTTGGGTTTCGAGTGTTGAGGGTGACTTTCCTTAGAACCAAGTCCGACTCCGAAGTATTGAAGGTTTGTTCTTCTATTGTAGTACCTTTCAATCTTTTTCTTTTGAGCGACCATTCGAACTAGTTCGACCTCATGCTTTTCATCGAATAGCTCGAGTGAGGTGTTCATGGCCTCGTTGTTTGAGTCCTCTGTGGCATGCTAAAATCAGACACTAGGTTCCCCGACCTCGACTGGTATCAATGACTCGGACCCATATTCCAATAATAACGGAGTCTCCCCTGTGCTCGACTTCGAAGTTGTTCGATACGCCCATAATACTTCGGAAAGCACTTCTCTCCACTTCCCTTTCACATTTTCTAACCTCTTCTTTAAGTTTTGAATGATAGTTTTGATTGTGGACTCGGCTTGGCCATTCGCACTTGGGTGGTAAGGGGTTGATAGGATCCTTTTGGTTTTATGATCCTCGAGGAATTATGTCACCTTGCTGCCGATGAACTGCTTCCCCATTATCGTATGTAATCTCGGAGGGGATTCCGAATCGGCATATGATGTGGTTCCATATGAAGTCAATGACTTCTTTTTGTCTTATCTTCTCGAAGGCCTGCGCTTCTACCCATTTTGAGAAGTAGACAGTCATAAATAAGATAAATCTAGCTTTTCCTGGCGCCGTTGGTAGGGGGCCGACGATGTCCATTCCCCATTTCATGAATGGCTACGGGGATAGGACCGAGTGTAATTGTTCACCGGGTTGATGAATCATCAGTGAAAATCTTTGACACTTGTCGCATCTTCGAACGAATTACTAGGTGTCCTTCTCCATGCTATCCCAGTAGTAACCTGCTCTGATCACTTTTCAAACCAATGAGTCGGCACTAGAGTGGTTACCACACGTGCCCTCGTGGATTTCTCGTAGCACATAATCGGTGTCCCCCGGTCCCAGGCATACTACTATTGGTCCGTCGAAGGTCCTTTTGTACAATGTTCCATTCTCGTCGAGTGAAAATAGGGATTCTTTGGCTCGAAGATCTCTCGATTCTTTTGGGTCCGTGGGGAGCTTCCCATGTTTCAAGTAGTTGATGTACTTGCTCCTCCAATCCCATGTTAGACTCGTCGAGTTGATTTCGGCATGGCTTTCTTCGATCACCGACTTCGATAATTGTACTACAGTCCCCGGGACTATGTCATCTTCTTCAACAGATGAGCCCAAGTTTGCGAGTGCATCGGCTTCGCTATTCTGTTCTCGAGGTATGTGGACCAAGGTCCACTCTTTGACGCGGTGCAATTTCACTTGAAGCTTGTCTAAGTATCATTGCATCATATCTTCTCGAAGCTTCCATTCACTTGGTTTACAACTAGAAGAGAGTCACATTTTTCTTCGATGACCTCTTCTCCTAGGCCTTTGGCTAGTTCAAGACATGCAATCATGGCCTCAAACTCGGCCTCATTGTTAGTCAATTTAGAAGTTTTTATAGATTGTTTAATTATGCCGCCCGTAGGCGGTTTTAGAACTATACCGAGCCCGGATCCTTTCATATTTGAGGCACCGTCTGTGAAGAGGGTCCATACCCCCGATGATGTGCCCAATTTTAGCAGAAGTTCCTTCTCTACTTCGTGCACAAGGGCAGGCGTAAAATCGGCCACGAAGTCTGCCAAAATTTGAGACTTTATAGTTGTTCGAGGTTGATATTCGATATCATATCCTCCAAGTTCGATGGCCCATCTGGCCAATCGGACTGATAATTCGGGCTTATGCAAGATGCTTCGAAGTGGATATGTAGTTAACACACATATACGATGGCATTGAAAATAAGGTTTCAATTTCCTAGATGCACTTACTAATGCAAGAGCTAGTTTTTCTAAGTGCGGATACCTGGTTTTAGCGTCTCCTAGGGTCCAAATCACGTAATAGATAGGAAATTGCGTACCTTGTTCTTCTCGAACCAACACATCACTTATCGCTACCTCGGACACGGCCAAATATAAATATAGTGTTTTGTCCTCCTTGGGGGTATGGAGCAAACGTGGGCTCGAGAGATACCGTTTTAATTCCTCCTAGGCTTGCTGACATTCTGGAGTCCATTCGAAGTTGTTCTTCTTCTTGAGTAGGGAGAAGAAATGATGACTCCTTTGCGAAGACCTCGAGATGAATCGACCTAAAGCTGTTATTCGCCCTGTGAGCCGCTGCACGACTTTCACATTGTTCACCACGGTGATATCCTTGATGGCTTTGATTTTGTCGGTGTTGATCTCGATCCCTCTGTTCGACACCGTGAAGCCCAAAAATTAGCCCGATCCGACTCTGAAACCGCAGTTTTCAGGGTTGAGCTTCATATTGTACCTTCTTAGGATTTCGAATGTCTCCTGCAAATGAGTCAAATGGTCCTCTGTGCGCAGGGACTTAACTAGCAGGTCATCAATGTAAAATTCCATAGACTTGCTTATTTGATGTTCGAACATCTTATTAACTAGGCGTTGATATGTAGCTCCTGCATTTTTTAGCCCGAAGGGCATTACATTATTACAATATGTCCATACTTCGTGATGAATGAAGTCTTTTCCTGGTCCTCAGGGTTCATTTGAATTTGATTGTACCCGGAGTAGGCGTCGAGAAAAGTAAGGATCTCGTGGCCGGCGTAGCATTGATCAAATTATCGATTGTGGGCAATGTGAATGAATCTTTAGGGCATGCTTTATTCAAATCTTTATAATCTACACACATTCTCAATTTATTCCCCTTTTTAGGGACTACTACTATGTTAGCTAGCCATTCAGGGTATTTTACCTCCCTAATGGATCCTATTTTGAGGAATTTCGTTACCGTATCTTTGATTAATGCATTCTTTAACTCGGATTAAGGTCTCCTTTTTTGCTTCACCGGTTTGACCTGAGGTCGATGCTTAGTCGATGGGTGGTTATCTCCGGTGGGATCCCTGTCATATATAAATGGGACCAAGCGAAGAAATCAATGTTATCAATAAGAAATTGAATGAGTTTTTTCCTGAGCTCGGGGGTTAATCCCGTTCCAAGGTATACCTTTCGTTCTGGAAGACGCTTGATCAATATGGCATGCTCGAGTTCTTCGACAATGAACTTCATTGCATCTGATTCCTCGGGGGAAACGAAGGCTCGAGGGGTGAGAAAATCTTCTTCTTCATCCTCGACCACCTCTTCATCGATCACCTGTCCCTCGAGCTCAACCGAGGGTATCGGCTGTGATTGCTATTTAGCTACCTGTTCATCTTTTGACTTCTCCAAGGTGGATGGAGTTGATATTGGTGCCAAGTCATGCTCTGCGAATATTTCTTTGGATGCATGCTGCTCCCCGTACACTATTTTCACGCCTCTCTTTGTTGGAAACTTCATCAATTGGTGAAGAGTTGATGGCACTGCCCTCATGCTGTGTATCCACGGCCTTCCAAGTAAGGCGTTGTACCTCATGTCACCGTCGATGAAATGAAACTTGAGGGCTTGTATAGTTCCGGCCACGTTGACCGGGAGGATGATTTCCCCCTTTGTTGTTTCACTCGCCATGTTGAATCCATTCAGGACTCGAGAGGCGGGTATGATTTGGTCAAGCAACCTGAGCTGATCCACGAACCTCGACCTGATTGTATTGGCCGAACTACCTGGATCCACGAGCACACGTTTAACTTGAACTTTATTTAAAAGGAAAAAAATTACCAGTGCATCGTTATGAGGCTGGGATAAGGCCTCAATGTCTTATTCGCTGAATGTGAGGGTGTCCTCGGGAATGTTGTCCCGAGATCGCTTCTCCTTTGTGATGGAAATTTGTGTGCGTTTGGACACGAGTCCCTATGGTACGTCGACTCCACCGATGATCATATGAATAACATATTGCGGCTCCTCCTGTTCATTCTTCCTGTTTGCATCTCTCTCTCAAAAATCATTCTTGGCACGATCACTGAGGAACTCTCGAAGGTGCCCTTCGTTGAACAATTGGGCCACGTACCTCTTCTCGAAGCTGTCTGCAATCCTTGGTCCTATGACTGTGAGTGCCATGGTATTTGCACATTACGTTGGGGTTCCTCTGGGAAGAATCTGACTGCATGGGCTTGGGCCATCTTGTGTCTCTAATCTTGCTTATGGTTGATACGATGTCTGAGGCATCGATGTTGAAGTTGTACTCTGACAATCAGGGTACCTCCAATGGTACCGAGTGCCTGTCGAACTCGGTTTTGCTCATGAGTCCCCGAGAGCTCTAGCCTCGATCTGCCTTTCGATCAATTCGAGGTATATTACGCCTTGAAGTGTTTCTTCGATCTTCGACATATGGTTGGTATCTCTCCTTATTCGACTGCGGCTCCCTTTCTGAATTTCTTGATTTCTTTGTTAATAGCCTGCTTGGATACACCGAGCCTGAGGGGGCTCCCAATTCCTCGACCCTGATTTTAGATTGATACCTGTTGTGAACATCTGCCCAAGTTACGGTGGGATACTCGATCAAGTTTTTTTTTTCACCTGCTTAGAAGCTAATGAGCTTCGTTCATTCTGTCCCTGGGTGAAAGCTTGTACTGCCCAATCATCAGAGACTAGGGGTAATTCCATTTGCTCCATTTGGAAACGGGATACAAACTCCCTTAGCATCTCGTTCTCTCTTTGTTTGATTTTGAACACATCGGACTTCCTCATAGCAACTTTTATGGCACCGGCATGTGTCTTTACAAAGGAGTCCGCCAATATGGGAAACAAGTCAATGGAGTTCGGGGGCAGGTTATGGTACCACATCATAGCCCCTTTGGACAAGGTTTCTCCAAATTTCTTCAACAGGACAGACTTGATCTCGTCGTCCTTTAAATCATTCCCTTTTATACCACAAGTATATGTGGTAATATGCTCATTCGGATATGTGGTCGCGTTGTACTTTTGGATATCGGGCATCCTGAACTTCTTCGGAATGGGCTTCAGAGCCGCACTTGATGAAAATGGTTTTTGCACAAACTTCTTCGAATCTACTCCCTTCAAATTTGGGGGTGCTCCCGGGATCTGGTCGCTCTCGAGTTGTAGGTTTCTACTTTTATCGTTGTCCTCTATGTTCTTTTCTCCCAACTCGATTCTCTTGGTGAGCTCTTCGAGCATTCTCATGATAGTGGGGTCTGTTCCTGATCCATTATTACTTGATCTTTCTGGTGTTGGCTCAACTCGAGGAGCTGTTTCCGGTCCTGCTGCGCTCGGAGTCTTTTGCTCACTCTGTAACTGAGCAATAGCAACTTGTTGTGCTTGCAACATCTCAAAAATGATTTGTAGGCTGACTTCATCTCGAGCCTGTGTTCTTTGTGCATCGGGTTGGTCACCTCCGCGCACACTTCTGTCAGTATCAGTACCCAAATCGACGTGTAAAGCGTTGCGTGAACCTACATCGACAGGGATTGGTGTTGGTGCTACCCTAGGGTTTTACGGTGGTACACCGGCGACTGAGGTTGTTGCACTGTTCTCTCCATGGAACTCAAGACCGTCGTTTCCATGTGCGTTTGCTGAGTTAGACATATTTTTTACTTGAAATCAAAGAGTCTTGGACAAGAAAGAGTGTGAAGAATAACTTGTGTTATCAGAAAACTAACACCAAAATAATCACTATTATGTTTAGCCCCATGGTGAGCGCCAAACTGTTTACCTCAAAAATGGTATTAACACTTATATTTGATTTGTGGTTCTAAAAATATATGATTTATTCTAATACCAGTTAATAATCAAGAAATAATAAGTGTAAGTAAGAAGAGTGTGACAGCCAAACCAATGTTGTCACAGGACTGGGGGCCACGAGCTCAATACCCTCGGGGGTCTCGAGGTCGGTCTTTAGCAATAAATTATGAACAATAAATGAAGAATAATAAATGAAGAACAATAAAGCTGGAGAATAATGTTGAGCACGTTAAACGAGAAAAGTAGAGTAGAATGTTCTATTGAAGTGAAATTGTGTTCCCCTTACAAATGATTGGGGTCCCCTTTATATAGGAGGGGAAAACCCTAGTATGGTACATTTCTAATTATGACAAAGAATACTATTGGTACAGCTGTATAACGGTTTAGTACGGAGTTGTACTATTCCTGACAAATCCTCTCCGTCTTAACCACGTGTCTTTGGGAATTTTCGCATTTCCTTGACTGTCATCGATTTTGCACTACCTCGAGGTAATCCGTGTCGGGCCTTCGATGTATTCTCTCGAGGTGTGCATTCTGAGGTCGAGCTTGATCCTTACTTCGAGCCTTCCGAGCTCGGGACGACATAGCAAAACCTTGAAATCTGACTCCCCGATTCCGACCATACACAAGCTTATTTCTTAATTTTACTGATTATGAGTAATATCTACAGTTACTTTTCAAATGATTTAATATTGTATAAATAAGTTTATGGTGTCAATATATAAAAGCTAAATCGTAGTCGAAGAAAAGTTTAAAAAAAGGTTAAATACTTAGCCCCCGTTGGCCATAAATTTTGTCATGTTTCTTTCAAATAAAATTGGCAACACCTGTTTTTTGAAATTAAATTTTCCAAATCCCAAAACTAGCTCTACACCTGTATTAGGCCCAAAATATTATCTTTGGATATTTAAACAATTTCAAAAATTACCTCAAACTTTAATATTTTATAAATAATGCTCCATCTATTATGACCCAACTAATCCAGGTACTATGATTTTTTTGGACGAGTGGATCTTTGTAATATTATTGCAATTTGATGAATTTTTGTAGATAATGTTTGGGGTATTAGCAGTTGATATTAAAATATCAAGTTATGGTTTTAGAATAGAGTATTATGTAGTTCATTATAAAAATAATAATTTTGTGTCAAATTTATCTATGTTCAGGACTATAGTATGTGATAGTGATGCATTGATGAAGGTTCTACATATACTGGATTAACAAGTTTGTTTGTTTGGTGTTATTGACCATTTTCTATAGTTTTTAGAACTTATGGTATAAGTCACATTTTATATTTTTGCACAAAAATAAAAAGATGATATATATGTTGAAAAATAATGTCCAAATAGATTTTTATCTTCAAACCAATCACTTAAACTAGATTTTTAAAACAAATTTGAGAATCAACAATCAAACGCTAGCTTAGATAGTCCTTTTAACTTCTCACCATTTATAAGCTAGACGTTTTAACTTTCGCAATAGTCATTTAAACACTTTTACTTGTTAGATACTCTTATTTATGGAGGTGGGTCACAGTAGCTCTTGTACAAATAAAAACATAAAAATGACAGCGCCAAAACTATACGGAAACGAGTCAGAGGGTTATATCGATTTGCATATGTCTATTTCGACATTAAACAAAAATCTAGAAGACGAATAAGCTTGGGTCCAATAATCTTGGAAGGCACGAAAGTAGGTGATAATTTAAAGGAACTTTTTCCTTCCTATACCATATATGAAACCTTATTATCAAATATGTGCATAGTATGTAAATTACCCGCTCAGTTCACAATTTTCCTATAATTTGGTAATAGGAAAACTGTGGACTGAGCGGGTAATTTATATACTATGCACGTATTTGGTAATAAGGTTCCATATATGGTATAAGAATGTAAAAAAAAAATTAATCTGGACTTTGTACTTCTTGTTCAACATATTGCACATGGATTTCAGTCTGAGTGAGATATGCGGAACTGATTTTCATTTATGTGTGTTCGTATAAAGGAAAATGTTTTCCATGGAAAATATTTTTCAAGAAAATATTTTCTTGAAAAATAAGTAGTAATTTTATTCATTTTCTGATGTTTGGTACACAAATCAAGGAAAATATTTTCTCAAGAATTCATAAATAATCTTGATACAATAAATATGAAGTCATAAACTTTCGAACCAACAACTTTCTGAATCCACATATTTCATGAACTTCTGAACTACAAAACTTTCGAAACCGCGAAATTCGAACACGTAAACTTTATAATTTCTAAACCCGTAAATTTCGAAACACATAAACCTCCGAACTCATAACTTTGGAATTTGTAAAATTTTGAACATGTAAATTAAAAGATGAAAAAAGTAAAACTGAAAATATATCAAAAAAAAAGATTGGGGGGGGGGGAGGAGGTGGAGGGGTGTGGGTGCAGGAAAAAAAATAGAAATTTTAAAATTACAAAAAAAAAAGTTAAAAAAAAATGATGCGGGAATGGGTGCAGGGGGGTGGGAGGGGTGGGTTGGTGAGGATAAAGAATAGGGTGGGGAAGCTTGAGAAGGAGTTTGGAAAATGTTTTCCCTTCTCTTGACAGGGAAAACATTTTCCTCCAATGGAGGAAAATGAGTTGATGAGGAAAATGTTTTCCAAAACATTTAAGCCAACCAAACATAGAAAAATTAGAAAATATTTTTCTGGAAAATATTTTCCTTCATACCAAACACGCCCTTAGTATCAAATTTTTCGTTTTGGCAAATATCGTGAATATCAATTTTGTAGTAAAGAGTCTGTAACAACTTTCGCGTCACAAAAATTAAATAATCAAGACTGAAAAATTACGAATACAGTATTTGACTTCAATAAATGCAAGTGTTACAATCTCTATGGTATTCCTCTGATTTTTCAAGAATGTAAAATATCTTAATGAGCTTGACTTTGATTTAATTCAAGGGCTTATAAAGCTTGGTCTTGAATCTCCTTCTTGAACTTGAATTTGTATTTGATCACGAACAAGTAATTTGATCTTGAACGCCTTGGTATTTGATTCGGCTTCGTTCTTGATCTCGAACTTGAACTTTAACTTGTAGTTTGAATGCTTGAACTTGTAGCTTGTAGAGCAATCTGCGGTGTTTGATCCACGAGCTCTTTGCTTGCTTCTTGTTATCACTTCTTGTGCCTTCTAGCTTTAAGAAGATCTCTATTTATAGATGTAAGGAGTGGTGTGACTTTGTGTTATGATTGGTCCTTTTGAACTGACTTATACCATCTAGGCACTTGGCACAAATCTATTGGTTTGTCGATTTGACTTGGATTGCCGCCCCTTCTTGACACGTGACACGATTTCATTGGCTTATTTATTTAGTTTGGATTGCCACATCATTTGACACATGGCGTAATTTTATTGCCTTGTTCTTTAACTTGGATTGCCACATCATTTGACACGTGACATAATTTTATTGGCTCGTTCTTTTGACTTGGATTGCCACATCACTTGATACGTGGAATGAGCCCCGACGTTAAGATGATTAATAACTATTTGGACCTTGGGTTAATGGAGTGACCTTGTTATTTAATTGGGAAACTTACACAAATGTCCCAAATAAATCTCAGCTTACCAACCTCTAGCCATTAGTCATACACTTATCAAAACTAGCCAACAAAAATTGAAAAGGCAAATAATAGGGTTCTTTCTCTCAAAGAATCACATGCAAAAATCACCTTCCATATTTTTAAGCGTGATTAGCGACACTAGATACAAGATGGAAGGAAATTTCATGGATGAAGTAGCAAATAAGGTGATGAAATACAAAAATATATACAATATTCCAAAAATCTAAACAAAAAGGGAACTTTTTCAATGGGTATCGTTGAAATTCATTGAAAATATATGGATAAGTCAATATACAAAATTTGAGGAAGATTGAAGGTGATTTGGACTGGTTTTGTATCAAAATTCGTAATTAAATCGAGTTCAAGAAAGTCTTTTGCGACACATGTATCAAACATGTATCACGCATGTATCTCACACACATGTATACATGGATATACATGTGATACATAATTGATACAAATATGATACATATGTGATACACAAATGATACACAGTGATATACACATATCATTTTTCATGTTCAGTTTTTATTTCGAATTTTCACTTGAAACCACCTCAAAACTTCACCAAATCATCCCAAAACTGAGATTCAGCTAGCGTTTGGCTATAGATTCCCAAATTTGTTTTGAAAAATCTGATTTGGGTGAAGTTTGGTTTAAAGATGAAAATGTGTTTGAACATACGTTTTCAAAACATACTTTCGAACTTTATTTTGGAAAAATATGTATAATATTCCCAAGTTTTGAGATTTTGACGCAAAATCAGTAATTGGGGTGATTTTGGGATTTGAAGTTTGGGATTTGGGATTTTGCCAAAATGTAAGCAAAATTTATGGCCAAACATGAGTTTGCCAAATAAATTCCAAATTTATTTTGGCAAAACTCATGGCCAAACGGGTCCTCAAGCTCCCTAAGTTGTGCCCAATCTATTCTAATAATGCTCACTCAAAACAAAGCAAAAATTTGATATTTTCTTTGCTACAAATAGCTAATTGGCTAATTTGGCTAATATTAGTAATATTTTATCAATTGGCCAATTTTTGTAATGAGCTACTTATAAATGGACATAGTTGGTAATTCCCTATTTAATTTGTAGTCCAATTAAATGGCCTAACCCAACACATATATATTGGATTTAAATAATTGGCCCAATTTAGTAGCTACATTATTTGTTTGGACTAATATCTTGAATTTAATATGATTCAAATTATTTTATAAATTTAAATACGATAAAATTTAAATGCTTACGGAGCTGTCTAAGATAAAATTTGAATAGATCTTACAGAAGGGCTTATAACTTTGAATTTATGCTCCTTTACTTATTTTTGCATAGTGTTTTTACTAGCAGTGGCGAAATTACCTTTGTCCGTAGGGTATTAATTGATACTTATTCGTTGAAATATTACATTGGGTAAAATTGGTTCTTTTTATTCTCTTTATATTTTGAATCTTCTAGTTTGATTCAAACATTAATTATGTGGGGATTGTAACGCATCTTCTGCTTTTAAAGTCAATTATATACGGCTACTATATAGGGAGTATCATACTCTGATTTTACCAAGTACAACTCCTAAGAGTTTTTTGGTCCATTGTCCTTACTATTTTGTAAAAAGAGTTAAAGTGAAACAGTGGAGTAGCCCTCTTTTTGCTCTACCCGTGATGCACGTTCTTGTTCTTTTTATTTTTTGATACTTGTACATGGTCAAAATCAGGCTTGTCCCGGAACGATGCAGGCCAAAGTTTGACCCCATGTTATATCAGGCCGCGGTGCAAAGTTAGATTGCCGAGCTCGGGACTCAGAGACCGATCGAAACCGAGGTCGGCCATAATTGAAGCCATGCAGGATAGAGATCAAACAAGATCGAGGGAAGTTTACCGAGACAAATAACGAAAAGCCCAAAATATCCGCAATCGGGCGAGGATCACGGCGGAAATCTCGGCATGATCAAGAAGAGGCCGATTAATTAGTTAATCATGAAATTTCTTACTGTATTTAGATTTGTATCAAAGGTAGGGCTCCCCTACTATATAAAGAGGGTCTGATCATTTGTAAAAGGCATCATATTCACACAATACAAAGCAATATATTACCTTTCTCTTAAGCTGTCAATACTTTGTTGCTCTGTTCATATTTTCGAGTAGAATATTCGTTTGGTTCGAGGGAGACCTAGCTCGAGGGCCAAAGTTGCACATCTCATTTCTTTATTTTTCTTTGTCAATTTTTCAATATCAATTTACTTATTTTCTCAGTTTGTCCAAGCGGAATCACGTGTACTTAAATCCACATATAAATTCAATTGTTATCCGTTTTTAGGATAAACAGTTTAGCGCCTACCGTGGGGCTAAGGATAATAGTGATTGCATGGTACTAACTTCCGTAACACACACTATTTTATACTTGTTCTTGTGAGTATCTTTGATTGCAGGATCAGCATGTCGAACTCTCAAGCAGCACCCACATACATAGACAATGGCCTTGGTTTTCACGGCGAGAACGACAACATAGCCGCCCCAGGTAATGAAGTACCTTCAGTTGACCTCGATGGAGTCCCGGTCGTACACCCAATCGACGTCAGTTCCCATGTTGCCAGTAATGCAAATCTGGCCGTCGACCCCGATAATAACGTCCCCAGAGATGTTCGATCAGCCGGTCAGAACGCACAAGGCGGCGAAGAAGGCGAGATCATCCTTCGAGTGATATTCGAAATGTTGCAGGTTCAACAAGCTCTAATAGCACAACTCCAAAATCAAAACCATGCACCAAGCAGGGTCGAGCATGAGCCATCACAGGAAGTTGTTCATAGGGGCGAATCGGTGTACAGAAGATCAAACGGAAATGAACCAGAGACCGACCCCGCTATCAAGAAGGTGCTCGAGGAGCTGACAAAGCGAGTTAAATCGGGGGAGAAGAAGATTGAAGCAAATGGAAAGAAGGTGGAAACCTACAACTCCAGGGTTGATCAAATTCCGGGCGACACCACCGATTTTGAAGGGTTTGGATTCAGAGAAGTTCATGCAAAATACCTTCCCCCGAGTGCGGCTCCTAAACAAATTCCCAAGAAGTTTCGCGTGCCATAAATTCCCAACTATAATGGAACGACCGACCCCAACGAACATGTCACTTCTTACATATTTGCAATTAAGGGGAAGATCTAGAGGACAATGAAATTGAGTCCGTATTATTGAAGAAATTCGGGGAAACCCTATCAGAGGGAGCGATGATATGGTACCATAATTTGTCACTCAACTCCATTGATTCTTTTGCCATGCTCGGAGATTCCTTCGTTAAAGCACACGCCGGGGCCATAAAGGTCTAGACTAGGAAGTCGGACCTCTTCAAGGTAAAGTAGAAAGATAACGAGATGCTCAGAGAGTTTGTGTCTCGGTTCCAGATGGAACACATGGATATACCTCCGGTTGTCGATGATTGAGTTGTTCAGGCCTTCACTTAAGGATTAAACGTACGAAGCTCGGTGGCTTCACAACAATTAAAGCAGAACTTGATCGAATACCTAACTGTCACCTGGATCGATGTGCATAATCGGTATCAGTCAAAGATTAGGGTCGAAGACGACCTGTTGGGAGCTCCTCCCGGGTCCGTTTATCCTACCAGGCCCGTCAATGGAGTCAAGAAGGATATTTATCGGGAACCATGGTCAAATAGGGATCGTTATTAACCATACAATAGAGATCGGAGGAACAACGGGCCTGGGCGCAACCCTGTCTGAGGTGATAGGATAAATTATCGAGGTCAGAGCTCTCGAGGACTCATGAGCAAGAATGGTTTCTACATGAATGTCGATCCCAAAGAAGCACCCCGGCTGTCAGAATATAACTTCAACGTTGATGCGTCAGCTATCGTATCAGTCATCGGGCGCATCAAAGACAATAGGTGGCCTCCACATCTATAGAATTATCCAACCCATAGAAATCCCAATCAAATGTGCAAGTATCATGGCACACATGGTCATAGAACAGAAGATTGAAGACAACTAAGGGAGGAGGTAGCCCGGTTGTTCAACTAAGGGAACCTTCGGGAATTCTTAAGCGATCAGGCTAAAAACCACTTCAGAAATAGAGATTCAAACAGACAGAACGAGCAAGAGGAGACATAACACGTAATCCACATAATTGTTGGAGGGGTCGATATTCCTCAGTGACACGTATTTAAGCTCACCAAGGTTTCAATCACAAGGGAAAAGCGAACTCGGGATTATGTGCCAGAAGGGACCTTGTCTTTCAATGACGAGGATGCTGAGGGGATCTTACAACCCCATAAGATCGCACTGGTAAAATGTGTTCTTATGAATAAAACTCAAGTTAAACGTGTTTTGATTGATTCAGGTAGCTCGACCAACATCATTTGATCAAGGGTCGTAGAATAGCTCGGCCTACAGGATCAAGTTTTGCCCGCGACCCGAGTACTTAACGGCGTCAACCTGGCATGCGAAATAACTTTGTTAGTGAACATGGTCGGGACCATCCAAGAAACAAAATTCCATGTGATCGAGGGCGACATGAGGTATAACACCCTGTTCGGAAGGTCATGGATCCATAAGATGAGGGCAGTACCCTGGACCCTTCACCAGGTTTTGAAGTTCCCGACATCAGAGGGAGCCAAAACGATCTATGGGGAGCAACCCGCCGACAAGGAAATGTTTGTAGTCGACGAAGTGATACCAATATTGGCACTCCCATTAATAAAAGGGTCGGATTCAAAGGGAAAACAGGAGGCCAAATGGAAACCACAGACACTAGCCTCGACCCAATCAGAGAAACATGGGACTGCCGAGGATGATGACTATGGGGTCCCTCGATCCTTCATAGTCCCTGATGATTCCGACGCCACCAAGTCGACGATCGAAGAGATGGAACAAATCGCATTGACCGAATATCAGCCCGAGCGGAAGGTATACCTGGGCACGGGGCTAGCTCCCGAGCTTAGGGGAAAACTTATTCAATTCCTTAAAACTAACATGGATTGCTTTGCTTGGTCCGATCTCGATATGACAGGAATTCCACTGGAAATCACCATACATAAGCTAATCCTAGATCCAAAGTTCCATCCGGTAAATCAAAAAAGAAGATCCTAGTCCGAAGTCAAACATGTTTTTATCAAAGACGAGGTAACCAAACTTATTAAAATATGATGCATTCGGGAGGTAAAGTATCCCGAATGGTTAGCTAGCATAGTGGTAGTCCCTAATAATGGAATTAAACTTTGTGTAGATTACAAAGACCTAAATAAAGCATGTCCCAAGGATTCTTTTCCTTTGCCTAATATCGATCGTATGATCGATGCCACGGCTAGCTACGAGATTTTCACTTTCCTCAATGCATATTCCGGGTACAACCAAATACATATGAACCCGGAAGATCAGGAAAAGATATCAAGTATCACTAAGTAAGGCACCTACTATTATAATATAATGTCATTCAGACTAAAAAATGCTGGTACAACTTATCAACGCCTAGTAAACCGTATGTTCGAAGAACAAGTAGGAAAATCAATGGAAGTTTATATTGATGACATGTTAGTTAAG
This sequence comes from Nicotiana undulata, assembly GCA_005239495.1. NCBI lineage: Eukaryota > Viridiplantae > Streptophyta > Magnoliopsida > Solanales > Solanaceae > Nicotiana > Nicotiana undulata. The sequence goes on along the minus strand of ML256266.1, from coordinate 28,860 downwards.
TCCCTGCGAGCAGAGGACCATTTGAAGCATTTGCAGGACCTTCAGTATACTAAAAAGATACAACATGAAGTTCAACCTAGAAAAATATGCATTCGGGGTCGGCTAACGCAAGTTTCTTGGCTTCATGGTATCTAATTGAGGAATCGAGATCAACCCCGATAAAATCAAAGCTATCGAGGACATCACGGTAGTATACAATGTAAAGGTCGTGCAGAGGCTAACGGGGCGCATAGCCGCCCTAGGCCGATTCATTTCGAGATCCTCATATGAGTCACTGATTCTTTTTATTGCTGAAGAAGAAGAATAACTTCACATGGACCCCGGAATGCCAACAGGCCTTGGAGGAGATAAAACAGTACTTATCGAGCACGCCACTGCTTCACACGCCAAAAGCGGACGAGCAACTTTACCTGTATTTAGCAATATTGGAGATAGCGGTAAGTGGATTCTTGGTCTGAGAAGAACAAGGTATGCAATTCCCTATCTATTATGTTAGTCGGACCTTAGGCGAGGCCGAAACCAGATATCCCCACCTAGAAAAGTTGGCGCTCGCTTTGATAAGCGCCTCTAGGAAACTAAAATCATACTTTTAGTGTCATCCCGTATGTGTTGTAACAACTTATCCGCTTCGAAATATTTTGCATAAGCCCGAACTTCCGGGTAGGTTGGCCAAATGGCCGTAGAAATCAGTTAGTATGATATTGAATGTCGACCCCGAACGACCATCAAGTCTCAAATCTTGGCAGACTTCGTGGTTGACTTCATGCTGGCCCTCGTACCCGAGGTTGAAAGACAATTGTTAGTAGAATCGGGTATATCCTCCGGAATCTGGACCCTCTTTACGGATGGTGCTTCGAACGCAAAAGGGTCCGGACTAGGCATCGTGCTAAAACCACCCACAAGTAACGTAGTTAGACAATCTATCAGAACTACGAAATTGACTAACAATGAGGCTGAATATGAGGCCATGCTTGCATGTCTCGAATTAGCTAAAGGCTTGGGAGCGCAGGTCATCGAGTCCAAGTGTGATTCCCTCCTTGTGGTGAACCAAGTTAACGGGACCTTTGAAGTCCGAGAAGAACGAATGCATAGATACTTGGATAAGCTACATGTAACTCTACACCGATTCAAGGAATGGACCTTGCAACATGTACCTCAAGATCAGAACAGTGAGGCCGATGCCCTCACAAACCTAGGGTCATCGGTCGAAGACAACGACTCAAGTCGAGGCTGTCGTACAACTCATGAGATCGGTGATCGAAGAAGATCATGCAGAGATAAAATCCACAAGTTTGATCTAGATTGGAGAAACAAATACGTAGAATATTTAAAGAACAAGAAGCTCCCATCAGATCCAAATAAGTCGAGAGCTCTACGCACAAAGGCAACACGATTCACCTTGTCCAAAGATGAAACGTTGTTCAAAAGGATTTTCTATGGTCCATTAATGATATGTCTTGGACCAGGAGATACCGAATACGTTTTAAGGGAGGCCCATGAGGGCACTTGCGGAAATTATTCCGGTGTCGAATCATTCGTCCACAAAGTTATCAGAGACGGATACTACTGGATCGACATGAAGAAATATGCAAAGGAGTTTGTTGGAAAATTTGACAAATGCCAAAGGCATGCACCAATGATTCATCAACCCGGGGAACTGCTCCACTCGATTTTGTCCCTATGGTCGTTCATAAAATGGGGAATGGACATAGTCGGCCCTCTTCCATCGGCCCCAGATAAATATCGGTTTATTTTATTTATGAATGATTATTTATCTAAGTGGGTTGAAGCACATGCTTTCGAGAAAGTCATGGAGAAGGAAGTCATAGAACTTATTTGGGACCACATCATATGTCGATTCGGCATGCCCTCCAAAATTTTGTGCGATAATGGGAAGTAGTTCATCGACAACAAGGTGACTAAATTTATCGAGGATCACAAGATCTAAAGAATCCTATCAAGTCCTTATCATCCAGACAGGAACAGACAAGCCGAATCGACCAACAAAACCGTCATCCAAAATCTTAAAAAGAGAATAACCGACACCAAAGGAAAAGGGAAGGAAATCCTACCCGAGGTTCTCTAGGTATACCGCACAACATCGAATTCTAGTATAGGGGCTACCCCGTTCACATTAGTTTATGGTGCTAAAGCTCTAATATCGGTCGAGGTCGGAGAACCTAGCATCAGGTTCCAATATTCAAAGGAACATTCAAATAACGAGGCCATAAATACGAGCCTAGAATTGTTGGATGAAAAATGAGAAGTCGCCCTCGTCCGATTGGCCGCCCAAAAATAGCGGATCGAGAGATACTACAATCGAAGAGCCAATCTTTGACATTTTAACATGGGGGACTTAGTGCTAAAGAAAGTCACCCTCAACACCTGAAATCCGAATCAAGGAAAATTAGGTCCAAACTGGGAATGACCATACCAGATTCTCAAAGTCATCGAAAAAGGATCATATAAGCTCGGAACGATGAATAGGGAACAACTGTCGAGCAATTGGAACGTATCTCACCTAAAACGATATTACTGCTAAGTTACGACCCTTTTCTATTTCCTTTTGTTTTTAAACTAACACTTGCAGGTGGTCAACAAGAAACAATAATGGATTTATCAACCTGAAGTCTTTAGGTCTGAAAGCACGCATTGCACTCTTTTTTCCTTAGACTTGTTTTGTCCCAAATGGTTTTCCGGCAAGGTTTTTAATGAGCAACAATGGATTGTGCTAACTTAGAATCAAAGGTCTACGAATCGGTATCAAAAACAGTGTTTACAGCATCCGAGTTTTCTCTACAATCAACCTCAAATACTGGGGTGGGGTGGGGTGGGGGTGGGGGGGATTACCCTCGAATATCGAATTGTTCTAGAAAGGAAATTATTTCGAAATGGAAGGGTCTCGATAGGTAGGATTTACTGTAAGGTCCAAACGGTCAAAAACAAATTGTGCCCACATAGATTACTCGAGCTCTAACATAAAACATGTACGTATGTATGACTATTTTTTACAAGAATACAGAGAAGTACTTTCCTTCCAACTATCTTATGTCTTGGAAAATTTCAACTTTACAATCCCGTACTTTCGATATTTTAAGAAAATGGGCTCAAGGACCAATTATAATCAAAGTTCGGATGGTCACCCCCTCACTCGGGGACTGTCGTCCCAAAACCAACTTCGAAATAGATCGAGCTATCAAAATATCGGGGATGTAAGACCTATCAGGCGACCCGCGAATTTTAACGGTCACGGTCATACCCACTTGGGGACTTCTATGTTAAGCAAGCTCACTGGGCTACACCCGAACTAAATGTCTACGACCAATTTAACATGGTTCAGAGATGTCCGAAATCCGTAACCAAAATAGACCTTCAAAAAAGAAAAAATTATTTCATTACCGGTTCTAAAGGCTACCCTCGACAGAATCTTAAAGTTAAGATATTTTCGGGAGAAAAATTCGGTAACTTCGAACCCCGATAACGCCTTAACCCAGAAAGGTAATAAAGGCAAGGTTTTGTTCGAACCGTTGAACACAACCTTATTATTTCATGCTAAGGCATTCCAACCTTTGTAAATACGAATGATAAAGCAGAAGAAAAGATTTTGAGAATCTAAAAGGGTAGAAAGCCTTATATATATCAATGATCTTTTTACAAAGGCCAGATTAGCCAAATAAAAAATTTACAACGGCAAAAAATGGTCTCGAAAAGGACACAAGAAAGCAAAAATACAAAGGCCTAAGGCTACTTTTACTTCGAGTTTGAGAGATCATTCTCACTCGACTAGAAAGCCTAACGGCTACCTTATTTCGAGTTCGAGTAAGTCCTCACTCGACCATAAAGCCTAAGGGCTACCTTAATTCAAGTTCGAACATTCGCTTAGATATTACCGATCAAAAAAGGTCGAGGGCAGTACTTATTATCGGTCCTTACCATCTCAACCTTGGACCTTCGAATAAAACTTCATAATTTTATGCTAAGGCGCTCATACCTTCGTATAAATCAATGAAAGACAAAAGACTAAGAAGCCATGGAAGGGGAAAAGTTTTATATATTCATCAAAACCTTTTACAAGGGCAACACGGACCGATGAAAGTTCTTCACAAAGGCCGAAGCGACCTCAATAGAAATACAAAAACTATTTGAAATCCTAAGTGGCTTGGTCATCTCCGGGAGTGGCATCTCCGCCCTCGGGGTCGTCTCCACTTTCGGATTCACTTAAGCTTTCAGATTCGTCATCATCATCGGAATAAGCTAATTTCCTAGCTTCAGCTTCAGCTTCGAGCTCCTTAGTGTTCTCGATCTTGTTGTAAGGTCAAAGCCCCGAGCATGGATTTCCTCAAGGGTATCCCTTTGAGATTGACATTTGGCATGCTCGGCGACCCCCTTTGCTCGAACCTGAGTGAATTCGGCAACCTCCTTTTCTCGAATCTGAGCGGCTTCGGCATCGGCCCAGTAAATAGCCACCACTGCATCAGCATTAGCCTTGGTTGCCTTAACCTCTGATTTGGCCATTTCAAGCTCCGTGACCAGGTTCTTCCGAACAGAAACTACTAAACCCAACTGGGACTGGAGCCCCTCGATTTTTTTGTCCTGCACCAAGATTTTCTCTTTCATACTTCGGAGTTGGATTTCAGCCGAGGCCAACTGGGCCCAGGCAGTCTCCTTTTCTGAGGCCAGGTGGTCCATGTTCTTCTTCCATTATTCAGCCTCAGTTTGTAATGCATCTACTTCTTCATGGAGTTGCCCGATCACATCAAGCTTTTGTTGGACCTGCGGGTTCAAACCATTAGCCGCTACGCCGGAGTCACCATCACTAACTTCAGAGATTCTTCTTACCTGCTCGACCAGTTCGGCGTGTTCTTTCTGAGCCATTTCTAGCTCAGCACACAGGCCTTTGGCTTCCCCTTCTATTTGCTCACTGAGAAGCTCGAGGGAATATTTTTCCTCAGTAAGCTCTCGGACCTCGACCTCGTATCGCATCAACTCCCCTAGGAATCAGAGAAAGGCTTCTTGATGAAGCACTGAAGCCACAAACACAAAAAATGAGGTTGTATAAAAACAAAGCACAATTACAAAGAAATGACATCGTCAAGGAAATATGGGATTGCCCGATTTAGCGCTTGTTGATCTTCGTTAGAAAGGTAGGGTGCTTCCACAACATCCATTTTAGCTTGGTCTTCTTCCGTTACCAAGCACCGGAGATAGCTGGGCACCCGTACGGGGGCAGAAAGGATCCGAGCATCCTTTGGAACCAAAATGACGACTGATCGCGTGATAAGGTGACAATAAATCCATACCTAAGATAACATCAAAATCAACCATATCGAGAAGTAGAATATCTACACTAGTCTCAAGACTCCCGATGGTAACCACACACAAATGATAAATGCGGTCTATAACAATAACATCTCCCACAGGTGTGGACATATACACAGGAGCACTCAAAGAATCACGAGGCACAACCAAATATGAAGAAAAATAGGATGACACATAGGAGTAAGTAGAACCGAGATCAAATAGAACTGAAGCATCTCTACTGCAAACTGAAACAGTACCTGTGATAATGGCGTCAGATAACTCAGCCTCAGCCCTGGCTAGAAAAGCATAGCAACGGGGCTGGGGCCCACCACTCTGAACTACATCTCTAGGATGGCCCCTAGCTGGTTGGCCTCCACCTCTAGCGGCCTGACCTCCACCTCTAGCATCCTGACCACCACCTCTGGCTGCTTGACCCCTACCTCTAGCAGGCTGAGCGGGCGGTGAAGCACCTGGTGCCGGGAACATGGCATGAGAACCCTAATGCTGTGAACTACTCGATGCACGAGGGCAAAATTTAGCAGTGTGCCTCGGATCACCATAAGTATAACATGACCTAGACTGTTGTGACTGCTGACCCTTAAACTGGCCATTTCGACCTGAGTAACAACCTTGAAAACTCTAGAGCGAAGGTGCACTAATAGGAGCTGGTGGTGCACTGTAGCCTAGCTGGTCGAAATAAGGCATATGAGGTCCACGTCCACCTGAAGCATTATGGGATGCCTTGAGTGCTGAATGAAATGGCATGGGAGGATGGCCTCTACCAAAAGTACCCCTGCCTTCAGAAGAGGCACCGCTAAACCCACCGGACGAGGCCTCTGGTTAGACCCATGACCTCCATATGCAAGAACCATCTCGACTCGTCTAGCAACATTGCCATCTCTATCTTGATAGGCCGAGCAAGTCCCTAAATAAACCTCTGAACCCCCCCCCCCTCTCTCTCTCCAGGAAGCAGAAGAATAGCACGTGTAAAGACCCGTGAAATTTCATGTCTAAAATAATGCCCAAATAGGTCCTCGTGTTGTATAACTGTGGAAATTCTTAACATGGACTTATTTTGACTTAAACGTACCCCGGGATTTTAAATATAAAATTTTCCAGAAATTGTGTTGTTATGCGACGCACTATGCGATCGCATAACGTGTATGAGGAACGCATAATGGTCGCATACCTAGGCAGACTTCAGCCCAAATTAAGGACAACTATGCGGTCCAAAATGCGATTGCATTCTAGATATGCGGACCACATAGTTGTCGCATTCTTTCCCATTGGTTTTTGGTGAGGGAGGTTATGCGACGCACTATGCGATCGCATAACGTGTATGCGGACCGCATAGTGGTCGCATACCTGCACAGTGTGTTTTTAGTTTTGGCCCATCTTAAAGGCCATTCTGCGACCGCATGTTAGGAATGCGATCGCATTTCTGACCACATTCCGTGTCAAGGCTCCTAATTTCTAATTTTTAAACCCGACCCCCCTATTAAATAAAACACCCCTCCCCTTCATTTTTAACCATTTTCTGACTAATAATAGAGAGAGAAAAAGAGAGTTCTTGAGAGAAAGGGTTTCAACATCATCCATTTGGTTTTCCACAATCACTCAAGCCCGGGAATTATCGAGTTATTGTCTTCTTCACTTAAAGAGGTAAGTCCCCACCCCATTTCCCTTAAATTTCCAGACTTTGGTTAATAAGTAGAACTCCCCTAAAGGAGTTCTTGAAGATAAAAGAGAAGAACCTTGCATGCATGTCCATTAATTGTCGCAATCTAGTAAAAGGAAGTGGGTTAAGGTTAATATCACAAATAAGGGGTTAGAAATCTAAGGGGTCATATAACATTCGATAAAATGCCTAAGCGAGTTCGAATTGTGTTCATGATTCCCAATTCTAAGATGAATGTGTTGCATTATGAATTATATTGATGTTTCTTGATGGTCCGGTGATTTGTGATAGAAATTAAAAAGGGAAAATTCGATACAAGGTATGTATGGCTAATTTTAACCTTTCTAGAATCTTCTTGTTGGTGTTCGTGCATATGGTATGTATACTTTGTTTGAGATTATGTGAATTGATTGTTCTAATGTGTTGAGACGTAAGATTCAATTCTCTGATTGTCCTAGCTGATTGCCATACCACCGTGCTATGTGAGGTTGTGAAAATGGTGATTCCTTGTGCATACTCTATCACGTGCAAAGCTCGTTAACTGTTGAATACCTCGGTATGAAAGGATGTACTACCAAACGAAAGAAATGATAACGAATTCAATTCTTGAATGTATCTAAATGCTAAATGATGTGTAGTAAATAATGGAAAGGAAACGTGGATAACTAATTGAGCTTTATGTTGATGGCATACTGTATATGATTCACTGTTGGATAAAGATTTCTGTGGCCGTGATTTCATATGGTTATTTGGTTGTTACGAATGAATATCCTTGATGATGAGAATCTTTGTGATTGAATTGTTGGTTGATGTTGCTATTAAATGCATTGTTGAACGTATCAAAGGGCTAAAGGCTGTGTAGCGAATGATGAATGTAAATATGGACTGATTTTATTGAGTTAAATGATTGTGGCAACACCATATATGAATTACTGATTGGTAATGATCATTGTGCCTTGATTTCACATAGTTGTTGGTTGATATGAACTTATGTTCTTCATGATGAAGATCCTTGTGATTTAAATTGGTGGTGATTGTTGATTGTCCGGTGGGATCGGGTTGCACGCCGCAACACGGAGTAATAAGGGTGGACGAGGTAATAAGGGTGAGAGAAGGTGATAAGGGTGGCCGAGGTAAAAAGGATGGAATGTGATCATTATCACTATTGAAATGAAAATCTATTAAACTCTTGAATATGGAGGTGTTGAAAAAGAAAAGGGGAATATGTGAAACTCTTGATATTGGTTATTCCGATTTCTGTGCAATGCTTGTTGGATTCTATTAACTGTCTCTTATCTATGTACTGCTTGATTGTACTTGGGGTAAAGTTTGTTCATACATACTAGTACTATTCCACAATACTAACGTCCTTTTTGCCGGGGGCGCTACATCTTTTATAAGGATGTAGGTGGTTCCATAGCAGGTAGCTCAGCCCGCCGTTAGTGGTCCCTCCTCTTCATCTTCTCAACAGTTGTGGTGAGCCCCTTTTCTCCTCGGGTCCGTGTGTGGATTATAGCACCCTCTTTTTCTTATGTTGTAAAGGTATATCCGAGGCCTTGTTACCGGCAAGTTATGTAAAATCCCTAGTAATCGTAGAGGCTCCGTAGACATGATGTGGGTGTATATATGTGTTTTTGGGTAGTAACTGTACGTACTCGGAAACCGTGGCTAATGTTAGGAACTTATGTTTGTACCTTGTATGTTTGGATATCAATCATTGAAATGCTAAAAGAGGAAAAACGGAATTATGTTGTAAAATGTACTTTGAACCTAAATTCATCTAACTCACATGAAATAATGTATGTATGAATGCGGGGTAACACGTTGGGCAGTAAAGGCAATCCAGGTCCGCTTGGATGGGTTCATCCGGTTAGGCGCCGGTCACGTCCCTCGATTCTAGCGCGTGACAAACTTGGTATCAGAGCCTAAGGTTTTAAAAGTGTCCTAGGATGTCTCAGAGCCGTGTCTAGTAGAGCCCTTCTTATCGGTGTGTTGTCGACCACATCTATAATTAGGGGGCTGCATGGACATTTAGTAAAATACCCTCTCATTGTTACTCTGTATCGTGCGATGGAGTGAAAGGTGAGAATGTCTTTATCTAATTCATGTGTTGTCCTAATTTTCAGTAAATGGCGCCCAAGAAGAGAGCTCGACTCAGCCTAGAGGCCAATGCCACCCCGACTATGACCATACATACTTTATCTGATGGTGCGTATGAGAATGATTCCCCGACCTTGAATGTGCCTGACTCTTTCGTGCCAGGCCAGTCTATCCCTATTCCTGCTCCAGCGGAGGGTACTGAAATCCCTCCCGCTGATGTTCCTGATCCTTCTTCAGTTCCAGCTTCTGGTCCCAATATTTCTGATGGGGACCTCAGGGGGGCTATTCAGATGTTCACTCAGTTAGTGGCCTCCCAGGCCCAAATATCTCAAGCTACCCATGCGTCCTCTAGCGAGCAAGGGGATTCTTCAGGTTCTAAGGTTAACCAGTTTCTGCGGTTAGCCCCTCCAGAGTTCACAGGCACCGAATCAGAGGCCGATCCTTAAGATTTTATAGATGAAATGTACAAGACTCTCCGGGTTATGAAGGCTACTGAAACAGAGGGAGTTGATTTGGCTTCCTATCGTCTAAAGGGAGCAGCATATTCATGGTTTGAGATGTGGGAGAGTTCCCGTGGAGAGGGGAGCCCTCCGACGAGGTGGGTCGAGTTCGTAGATGCTTACATGGATCATTTCTTGCCTACCGAGACTATGGCAGCCCGTGCTGCAGAGTTTGAGGTCCTTAAGTAGGGCCACATGAGTGTGTGGGAGTACCATATGGAGTTTGTGCGCTTGGCAAAGTATGCTACCCACATGATGCCGACTATGGAGGCAAGAGTTCGTTGGTTTGTTCGGGGCCTTGGTCCCTTGGTTGTCAATGAGGCTGCTACAGCTGCTACAGCTGCTTTGCATTCGGATATGAACTACGGGAAGATTGTGGGTTTTGCCCAGGCTACAGAGGCTCGGAAATTGAAGATAAGGTCAGAGAGAGAGAGTAGTAGTAGGGCCCGGCCAGCGGGCAACCCTGGGAGCTCGGTTGGAGGTGGGAGATCAGCCCTTGGGAGAGGTTCATCAGGACCATCTCAGTCCTATGCTTAGTCCTCAGCCAGTGTGCCGCCATCAGGGCACAGTTATCAGCAGGGAGGTCGCTTTGGGCCCGGTTCAGATAGCAGGAGGTTCCACCAGTCAGGTCGTTCTGGTGGAAGGTTTCAGCAGCAGCGGAGGGCCCCATGCCCTAAGTGTGGGAGGTTCCATTATGAGCCATGTTACTTGGATATTCCGGTATGCTTCAGATGCGGAGTGAGAGGTCATACCCAGTAGAATTGTCGTGCGCCCAGTCAGGGCACGGGTAGGGGCACTGCTCAGCCGTCCGGTTCTTCAGTCGCTGCATCTTCAGCACGCCCTCCAGCTCCAGCGGGGCGCGGTGCAGCTAGGGGTAGAGCACGGGGTCAAGGGAGACCCAATCGGTTCTATGCCTTGAGTGGTCACCAGAGTGCAAAGGCGTCTCCAGATGTTGTCACAGGTATTCTGTCAGTGCAAACGCTTAATGTTTATGCTCTTATTGATCTGAGGTCCTCTTTGTCATATGTTACTCCATTTATTGCTTCGAGTTTTGGGATAAAACCCGAACAACTTCTTGAGCTGTTCTTAGTATCGACTCCGGTTGGTGATTCCTATACGGCCGCGCGAGTCTATAGGAATTGTGTTGTCACGGTGTGGGGTCGAGATACCACGGCCGATCTTATTGAATTAAAGATGTTAGATTTTGATGTTATCATGGGAATGGATTGGCTTTACTCGTGCTTTGCTAAACTCGACTGCCGAACAAGAATTATGAGGCTCGAATTTCCTAACGAGCCCGTCATTGAATGGAAAGGGGATGATGTCGTGCCGAGAGGTAGGTTTATTTCCTATCTTAAGGCCTCCAAAATGATCAGGAAAGGATGTATCTATCATTTGGTCCGGGTTGCGGACACCACCTCAGAGGTGCCTGCTCCCGAGTCCGTGCCGATTGTGAATGAGTTCCTGGAAGTGTTTCCGGATGAGTTACCTGGGATACCACCAGATAGAGAGATTGATTTCGGGATTGATGTATTGCCAAATACGCACCCAATATCTATTCCACCGTACAGAATGGCGCCAGCAGAATTGAGAGAGTTAAAGGAGCAATTGAAAGATCTATTAGAAAAAGGTTTCATTCGGCCAAGTGTGTCGCCCTGGGGCGCACCAATTCTTTTTGTCAGAAAGATTGATTATCGGCAACTCAACAAGGTCACCATCAAGAATAAATATCCACTGCCTCGGATAGATGATTTGTTCGACCAGTTGCAAGGTGCTAGGTTCTTCTCAAAGATTGATTTACGGTCAGGGTACCACCAGTTAAAGATCAGGGAGCAGGATATTCCTAAGACCGCCTTCAGGACTCGTTATGGGCACTTTGAATTTTCGGTCATGCCTTTTGGGCTAACCAACGCCCCAACAACTTTTATGGATCTTATGAATCGGGTTCTCAAGCAGTTTCTTGACTCATTCGTGATAGTTTTCATTGATGATATCCTTGTTTATTCGCGAAGTCAGGAAGATCATGCTAATCACCTCAGGGCAGTTCTGCAGACTCTTCATCAGCACCAGTTGTATGCAAAGTTTTCAAAATGTGAGTTTTGGCTAGAGTCAGTCACCTTTTTGGGCCATGTTGTTTCTAGGGAAGGGATTCAAGTTGATCCCCAAAAGATTGCAGCGGTAAAGGATTGGCCTAGACCAATGACCCCGACAGAGATTCGTAGTTTCTTGGGTCTAGCTGGGTATTATCAAAGATTTGTGGAGGGATTCTCTACTCTCGCCTCCCCATTGACTAAGCTGACGCATAAAGTAGTTAAGTTTTAGTGGTCCGATGCTTGTGAAAAGAGTTTTCAAGAATTGAAGTCGAGATTGACACCAGTGTTAACCTTGCCAGAAGGTTCGGAGGGATTCGTGGTTTATTGTGATTCTTCGAGAGTTGGTTTGGGGTGTGTGTTGATGCAGTGTGGTAAAGTTATAGCGTATGCTTCAAGACAGCTCAAGAATCACGAGAAGAATTATCCGACGCATGATTTGGAGCTCGCAGCGGTTGTGTTTGCATTGAAACTTTGGCGGCATTATCTTTATGGGGTCCATGTGGACGTGTTCACAGACCACAAGAGTCTTCAGTACCTATTCAAACAGAAGGAGTTGAATTTAAGGCAGCGAAGGTGGTTAGAATTGCTCAAAGATTATGATATGAATATTTTGTACCATCCAGGAAAGGCGAATGTGGTAGCCGACGCTCTTAGTAGGAATTCCATGGGTAGCTTGGCACATTTAGAGGACGGTCATAGGCCTTTGGCTCGAGAGGTTCATCAGTTGGCCAATCTTGGGGTCTGTCTTTCGACCTCAGATGAGGGGAATGTCGTGGTGCGAAATGGAGCGGAGTCTTCGCTTGTAACAGAAGTCAAGGAAAAGCAATTTAGATACCCAGCATTGATACAATTGAGGGAAGCAATTTTAAATCACAAGACTTCAGCTTTTTCACTCGGCAATGATGACGGTGTCTTGCGGTGTCAGGGGAGACTATGTGTTCCAAATGTGGATGATCTCCAGGAGAGGGTAATGGTAGAGGCTCATAATTCCAGGTATTCTGTTCACCCAGGTTCTACGAAAAGGTATCACGATCTCAAGGAGATTTATTGGTGGAATGGTATGAAGAGGGGTGTGGCGGACTTGGTGTCTAGATGTCGGAATTGTCAGCGGGTGAAGGTCGAGCATCAGAGGCCCGGTGGGCTGACTCAACTTATGGAAATACCGATGTGGAAATGGTAGATGATCAACATGGACTTCGTGGTAGGGTTACTCGCACTCAGCGCAAGTTCGACTCAATTTGGGTGATAGTGGATCGACTCACGAAATCAACTCACTTCTTGCCAGTCAAGTCCACCGATACTGCAGAACAGTACGCTCAGTTGTATATCAAGGAAATAGTCAGATTTCATGACACTCCAGTTTCTATTATCTCGGATCGAGGGGCCCAGTTCACAACTAGCTTTTGGAGGAAATTTCAGCAAGGTTTGGGTACTCAGGTAAATCTCAGCACAGCTTTCCACCCACAGATGGACGGTCAAGCAGAGCGGACTATTCAGATGCTTGAGGATATGTTGCGGGCTTGTGTTTTGGATTTTCGGGGTAGCTGGGATGATCACTTGCCGCTTATAGAATTTGCTTACAATAACAACTTCCATGCTAGTATTCAGATGACCGCATTTGAGGCATTGTACGAAAGGAGATGTAGATCTCCGATCGGATGGTTTGAGGTTGGTGAGGCAGAATTGATAGGGACAAATCTTGTGCACCAAGCTATGAAAAAAGTTAGAGTCATTCAGGAAAGGATGAAAACTGCTCAGAGTCGTCAGAAATCCTATGCGGATGTTCGTCATAAAGATTTAGAGTTTCAAGGATGATTGGGTATTCTTGAAGGTATCTCCCATGAAGGGAGTCATGCGGTTTGGAAAGAAAGGGAAATTGAGCCCAAGGTATGTCGGGCCGTATCGGATCGCTCAAAGGGTAGGGCAAGTCACGTATAGGCTGGAATTTCCCCCTGAAATGTCATTAGTGCACCCGGTATTCCACGTGTCTATGTTGAAGAAGGTAATTGGAGATCCTTCCGCAATCGTGCCAGTTGAGACTAATTGTCATATGAAGAAGTTCCGGTTGCTATTCTTGATAGGCAAGTCTGTAGATTGAGAAACAAAGAAATTGCTTCTGTTTAAGTGTAGTGGCAAAGTCAGCGATTCGAGGAAGCCACGTGGGAAGCGGAAAATGAAATGAAAGAAAAATATCCCCAATTGTTTGAACAAGTCTAGTAGTGATCGTGAGAATCGCCATCTCTAGGTGAATTCACCCTTGTGTTTGGTCTTGTCTCACCCTCCTGATTTCCTTGTTATTGTAACATCCCAAATTGTGCCATATTTGTGCATGTTGTGATTATTTGAGTAATGTGCAGCTCTTTGTAGAAAGATAAAATTTTGTGCAATTCATGTGGTAGTTAGATGATATGCACGTTGTGGTGTTGACTAAATTATGTATAAGCAGGTTGAAGAAATTGAACTATGTATGACTTGATGGGATAACTGAAGTGGGGGCAAATGGTTAGAGTAGGTGAAACTATGTGAAACTCATGTGATGGTTAAAATATTAATAGAAGTGTAGATTGGTAATGATTTTACTGAAGTATATACATGGCACGTGGAAACAATTGACTATATGCAAGTTGTTGAGGTAACAAGGTTATATACAAGTTGTTAGAATAACTGCATTATGTAGAATTTAATTGGAATGTGTTTTCGGGGGCTCTCTGACAGGTAGATAGGCCTAATTACAGAGGAAACTCTGGCGAAATTTTCTGAAAATTTCATAGTTAGTGAAAAATTTGGGGGTTGGCATAATGTGTTTTCCAAATCGAATAATTTACCGATCCTCATTCGAGGACGAATGATTCTAAGTGGGGGAGGATGTAAAGACCCGTGAAATTTCATGTCTAAAATAATGCCCAAATAGGTCCTCGTGTTGTATAACTGTGGAAATTCTTAACATGGACTTATTTTGAGTTAAAAGTACCCTGGGATTTGAAAGATAAAATTTTCCAGAAATTGTGTTGTTATGCGATCGCATAACGTGTATGCGGACCGCATAATGGTCGCATACCTGGGAAGACTTCAGCCCAAATTAAGGACAACTATGCGGTCCAGAATGTGATCGCATTCTGGATATGCGGACCGCATAGTTGTCGCATTCTTGCCCATTGGTTTTTGGTGAGGGAGGTTATGCGACGCACTACGCGATCGCATAATGTGTATGCGGACCGCATAGTGGTCGCATACCTGCACAATGTGTTTTTAGTTTTGGCCCATCTTGAGGGCCATTCTGCGACCGGTCTGCGGACCGCATGTCAGGAATGCGATCGCATTCCGTGTCGGGGCACCTAATTTATAATTTTAAAACTCCACCCCTCTATTCAATAAAACACCCCTCCCCTTCATTTTTAACCATTTTCTGACTAAGAATAGAGAGAGAAAAAGAGAGTTCTTGAGAGAAAGGGTTTCAACATCATCCATTTGGTTTTCCACAATCACTCAAGCCCGGGAATTATCGAGTTATTGTCTTCTTCACTTAAAGAGGTAAGTCCCCACCCCATTTCCCTTAAATTTCCAGACTTTGGTTAATAAGTAGAACTCCCCTAAAGGAGTTCTTGAAGATAAAAGAGAAGAACCTTGCATGCATGTCCATTAATTGTCGCAATCTAGTAAAAGGAAGTGGGTTAGGGTTAATATTCACAAATAAGGGGTTAGAAATCTAAGGGGTCATATAGCATTCGATAAAATGCCTAAGCGAGTTTGAATTGTGTTCATGATTACCAATTCTAAGATGAATGTGTACCACTATGAATTAGATTGACGTTGCTTGACGGTCCGGTGATTTGTGATAGAAATTAAAAAGGGAAAATTCGACACAAGGTATGTATGACTAATTTTAACCTTTGTAGAATCTTCTTGTTGGTGTTCGAGCATATGGTATGTGTACTTTGTTTGAGATTATGTGAATTGATTGTTCTAATGTGTTGAGACGTAAGATTCTATTCTCTGATTGTCCTAGTTGATTGCCATACCACCGTGCTATGTGAGGTTGTGAAAATGGTGATTCCTTGTGCTTACTCTATCACGTGCAAAGCTCGTTAACTGTTGAATACCTCGGTATGAAAGGATGTACTACCAAACGAAAGAAATGATAACGAATCCAATTGTTGAATGTATCTAAGTGCTAAATGTTGTGTAGTAAATAATGGAAAGGAAACGTGGATAACTAATTGAGCTTTATGTTGATGGCATACTGTATATGATTCACTGTCTGATAAAGATTTCTGTGGCCGTCATTTCATATGGTTATTTGGTTGTTACGAATGAATATCCTTGATGATGAGAATCTTTGTGATTGAATTGTTGGTCGATGTTGCTATTAAATGCATTGTGGAACGTACCAAGGGGCTAAAGGCTGTGTAGCGGATGATTAATGTAAATATGGACTGATTTTATTGAGTTAAATAATTGTGGCAACACCATATATGAATTACTGATTGGTAATGATCATTGTGCCTTGATTTCACATAGTTGTTGGTTGATATGAACTTATGTTCTTCATGATGAAGATCCTTGTGATTTAAATTGGTGGTGATTGTTGATTGTCCAGTGGGATTGGGTTGCATGCCTCAACACGGAGTAATAAGGGTGGACGAGGTAATAAGGGTGAGAGAAGGTGATAAGGGTGGCCGATGTAATAAGGGTGGTCGAGGTAATAAGGATGGAATGTGATCATTATCACTATTGAAATGAAAATCTATGAAACTCTTGAATATGGAGGTGTTGAAAAAGAAAAGGAGAATCTGTGAAACTCTTGATTTTGGTTATTCCGATTTCTGTGCAATGCTTGTTGGATTCTATTAACTGTCTCTTATCTATGTATTGATTGATTGTACTTGGGGTAAAGTTTGTTCATACATACTAGTACTATTCCACAGTACTAACGTCCCTTTTGTCGGGGGCGCTACATGTTTTATATGGATGTAGAAGGTTCCATAGCAAGTAGCTCAGCTCGCCGATAGTGGTGCCTCCTCTTCATCTCCTTAGCAGTTGTGGTGATCCCCTTTTCTCCTCGGGGCCGTGTGTGTATTATACCACCCTCTTTTGCTTATGTTGTAAAGGTATAACCGGGGCCTTGTTACCGGCAAGTTATGTAAAATCACTAGTATTCGTAGAGGCTCCGTAGACATGACGTGGGTGTATATATGTATTTGTTGGTAGTAACTGTACGGACTCGGAAACCGCGGCTCATGTTAGGAACTTATGTTTGTACCTTGTATGTTTGGATATCAATCGTTGAAATGCTAAAAGAGGAAAAACGGAATTATGTTGTAAAATGTACTTTGAACCTAAATTCGGCTAACTCACATGAAATAATTATGTATGAACGCGGGGTAATACGTTTGGCAGGAAAGGCAATCCAGGTCCGCTTGGCTGGGTTCATCCGGTTAGGCGTCGGTCTCGTCCCTCGATTCTGGGGCGTGACAGCATGACTGGCCATATCCACAAAACGAGTCTTATATTGAGTAACAGTCATACTACCATACTAGAGACGCTCAAACTGTCGACGATACTCCTCTCTCAATGTGAGAGGAAGAAACTTCTCAAGAAATAACTAAGACAATTGGTCCCATGTAAGAGCAGGCGACCCATACGGTCTGGTCAATACAAAATCCTTCCACCATCTCTTGGCGGAACCCATCATCTGAAACACAGCAAAATCGACCACATTGGTCTCAACTATCCCCATGTTCCCTAGAACCTCATGACAACGATCAAGATAATCCCGTGGGTCCTAAGAAGGTGCACCACTGAAGTTAACTGGAAAGAGCTTGGTGAACTTGTCCAATCTAAATAAGCCCTCAGAGGACATAGTTGGTCCATCACCGGCCTGTGTCGCAACAACCGGGTGAACTACACTGTCTGGCTGAGCTGGTGGAGTCTGATACTTGGGAGCCATCTGCTGCGGAGTGTGAGTAGCAGGAGTCTGTGCTCCTCCTCCAGCCTGAGAGACGGCTGATGCCATGGGAAATGTGCCAGTCTAGGCCACACTCTCCATAAGGCCCACCAAACGGACCAAAGCATCCTGAAGCACTTGGGTGATGATGAACCCTTCCGAAACCTGAGATGGCCCGCCAGAATTACTGGGCTGGAACAAACTCTACCTGAGGCTCCACTGCTAGTGCTGCTGCTTGAGCTCTAGGCTGAGCCTCGCCCATGCCTCGGCCTCTGGCACGATATCGGCCTCGACCCCTGCCCCTCGTAGGAGCTTCCATCGCGGACTCTGGCTGCTGCTCAGCTGAGGATGCGGTACATGTTCTTTCCATCTGCGAGAGACATGAGTAGAAGAATTCAATTAGCAACGAGAGAACAATATCGCACGATAGAGAAGAATAGAAGTGAAATTTGTTCCTAAACTTCATAGCCTCTGGAAGATAAGTACAGACGTCTCTGTACCGATCCTCCAGGCTCTAATAAGCATGCTCGTGACTTGTGATACCTAGGCAACCAAGTGCTCTGGTACCAACTTGTCACGACCTGGAATTCCCACCTTCGGGACCACGATGGCGCCTAACATTTCACTTGTTGGGCAAGACAACGTGAGAGTATTCTTTAAGCCAACTTTAGTCAATTGCAATAACAGAATCAGTTAAGCTAAATAGAAGCTAAAGCTGAAACGGAATAACATAAAACCCATTATATCTTATACATTTCAGATATGGAGTCACAACTCACAAGCTTCTAAGATTTACTACAAACGGAGTCTGAAAGAAAATACAATTGTTCTGAATGAAAAGAAACAGTAAATAAGGAAACTAGGAAGGGACTCCAAGGTCTGTGGACGCCATCCGATCTACCTTGAGTCTCCGACAAGCATGTCCAACTTCTAGCTTCACGATCAGCTAAGGCCGGTACCAAAATCTGCACAAGAAGTGCAGAGTATAGTATGAGTACAACCGACCCCATGTACTAGTAAGTGTAGAGCCTAACCTCGACGAAGTATTGATGAGGCTATGACAAGACACCCACATAATAAACTTGTGCAGATAATAGTGCATGTACAAGATAACAACAAGTAACAACTAAACATGTACTATTGGGAAGGGGACATGCTAAAGGGGATGCAAAATACGAGAAATACAACAGAAATGTTAACCAGAACAATCAATATGCCTTTAACAACTTAGAACAAGTAAACACAATAAAAAAAATTATACGGCATCACCTTTCGTGCTTTTACTCTCAACCTCACAATGAAACAATGATACTGCACGGCATCGCCCTTCATGCTTTTACTCTCAACCTCACAATATAAATCAATAGATATGGCACGACATCACCCTTCATGCATTAAATCTCATAACATGGCGCGACATCACCCTTCGTGCATTAACACTCACAATATGGCACGACATCACCCTTCGTGCATTAATATTCACAATATGGCATGGCATCACCCTTCGTGCATTAACACTCTCCCTACCAATCTCAACTTTGGAATCAATACTCAATTATCACAAAATCCCGTAAACACGATAAGAACGATCAATTTAGTAAGTAACTAGTCTAAGCATGAATAACAAGATCAAAGTAAGCAATAAACTACAAGGAATAAGTCCCACCCGCATGCTTTAACCCGACAACAATGCATAAGTACTCGTCACCTCACATATACATTGTACCCAACATCTAAAATATAGCAAATAGACAAACAACTCTTAATCCCTCAAGTCAAGGTTAACCATGATACCTACCTCGCTCCAAAAGTTCCACTCAAAGCTCAATCACAACTTTGCCTTTCAAAAAAGTCTCTGAACCAATAGAATCTAGCAAATTACCAACCAAACTATTCAAATTAAGCCTTAAGAGCTACCCACGGTTGTAAAGGATTCAATTTAGGTCATTATTGTAAAAGTCAACCCCAGGGACCGATTGGTTCAATCCTGAAGTTCGGACCAAAACCCGATTACTCATTCACCCCCGACCCCGATTATATAATTTATTTTGGAATCCGACCTCAATTTGAGATATAAATCCTCATTTTACAAAAATTCCTAATTCTACCCAAAACCCCCATATTTCCACCATGAAAATACAAGATTTAAGGTTGAAGTCTTAGGAAATGTAGTGAAAGATTGAAAGAAACTAGTTTAGAATCACTTACCAATGATTTGGGGAAGAAAGGTTACTTGAAAAATCACCTCCAGGGTTTCTTGTTTTGAAAATTTGAAGAATGAGCAAAATTTCCGTCTAAGTCCCATTTGATTAGTTGCAGATGTCACATTTTGCGACCTGGAGTTTGCAAATGCGAACCCCACAAATGCGAAGACCTTCACATCTATGCTTTCATCGCATTTGCGATGAATTGTTCGAAAATGCGAACTCTGACTTTCCGCAAATGCGACCACCTAATTGCAATTGTGATCCTGTACCCCCTAACCCACTTTTCACAAATGCGATGTATTTTTCGCAAATGCGTATATAAGGTGGCCCAGCTACTCTTCACAAATGCGAACCCATCAGAGGTCGCAAACGCGATGTTTGATCTCGCAAATGCCAGATATAAGGCCTGCACCATAACTGAAACACCACCTCAGTTTTTTCTAAGTCCAAACCACTCCGTAGCCTATCCGAAACTCACCCGAGCCCTCGGGACTCTAAACCAACTATGAACACAAGTCTAAAAATATCATAGGAACTTGCTCACACGATCAAATCGCCAAAATAACGCCTAAAACTACGAATTCTGCATCAAATCCAAGGAAATTTTCAAGAAAACTCATGAACTTCAAATTTCAAAATCGGATGTCCGAGTCACGTCAAACCAACTCCATTTCTCACCAAATTTTACTGCAAGTCATAAATATAGTATTGGACATATACCGGGTTCCGTAACCAAAATACGAACCCGATATTCAAAAAGACAAAAATTGGTCAAACATTTCAAAGTCATTACGCCTTTAACTTTTAAATTTCTACAAAGTGCGATAACTCGGGCTAGGAACTTCCGAATTCGATTACGGGCATACGCCCAAGTCCCAAGTCACGATACGGACCCACAGGGAACGTCAAAACACGAATCCGGGTCCGTTTGCTCAAAATGTTGACCTAAGTCAACTCAAATGGATTCTAAGGCAAAATTTTCATATTTTCTCAGTTTTTAACATAAAAGCTTTCCGAAAAGACGTTCGGATTGCGCACGTAAGTCAAGAAAGGCTAAAATGAAATATTTAAGTCTTCTAGCGCAGAATTAGATTCTAAAACATAATATGATTTTTCGCGTCATCACATTTATATGATTCATTTATCTGACAACATTGGATTTTTGGCATTGTTACCTTGAAAGTTTCTACGTGAACTTAGTAAACATCATTTTTGTCATTAAACTTTGATTTTACCTGTTTAGAGAGATCCGTTCAGTTCATACTTCATATAAAACATCAAATAACGGACTTGTGTGACATTAGAAATATTAGCTTCAGCCATCGTCAATTTACGGCTCGAAAAGAGTGTTTCATATTAGGCATCTTTATATTTGTACACATGTAATTAGGAAAACAGAAAGCAACACCACAGACTAATTTATTCATTCGAGAGTTACTTGACTCAGAAAGAGGAGTGTGTGTGCAAACGACTTCTTTTTCTCGAGATAAAAATATTTTGGTACATCCTAAGTCAAAAAATAAATGTCATGGCTCGTGAGAATGAAAACCGAGCAATAGTAATTAAGCAAAGGATAGTTATTAAATGCAGGCGATTCCTCGCTCTATTTCCGGTTGCATTACAAGTTTGACAACCTAATAAGGGGTCGTTTGGAAAGATGTATATGAATAGTGCGGAATAAGGTGTATTAGTAATGCATGGATTAGTAATATATGGGTTAGTAATGCAAGTATAAATTATGCATATTATTTCTTATCTACTGTTTGGTATGATGTATTAAAATTATAATGCATTGCATAATTTTTAAGAAAAGTAGTTGCTTACAAACATGCCCTCCATATTCTCTAGCTTTAAGGAACTTTAAGGACAATTTTGTCTTTAACCATGTAAATGCATGCATTAATAGCCTTGGTATTACTAATGCCATGGTTTTCTATGCATTACTCATGCATAGGATTGCCAAGTATGATGTATAACTAATACAAGTATTAGTTGTACACATGTTGAAAAAACATACCAGACAAGGTATTAGTAATGCATAGAGTTAATGCTTGCATTATTTTTTCTAATACCTCCTACCAAACGACCCCTAAATCTGATAAAATAATATCTTCTCTTGTGCTATTCTTAGAGTATCAAATGTTGCAACACATAAATAAAGGGTTTAAGTCAGACAAAATGCTTTCATACGATTTCGAAACTGCCGCAAATGAAATTGTCGAAGCACAGAACAACAACATAAAATCTTGGGTTGTCCGCTGATTCAGAATCAGTGCTAGTTCTTCCCCAAGAACTAATATCCGGAAGGTATATGATTCCTTGGATTGACATTCCTTAGATGCATGCTAACTGACCTTGGTTTCCCTCATAAATTTACCCATTGGGTTATGGAATGTGTTACTACAGTATCATACTCATTAGTGCTCAATGGAGGCCTTACCAAACCATTTCAGGCTAAGAGAGGAATAAGGCAAGGAGATCCCATGTCTCACTTCCTATTTGTCATTGCAATGGAATACCTACAAAGAGAGATGAACCAGTTACTAGTGATAAAGGAATTCAAATATCACCCAAGATGCAAAAAGCTGAGAGTAACTCACATTTGTTATGCTGGCGACTTACTTATGTTTTGCAGGGCAGACATTAACTCATTGACCAAAATGCAGGAAACCTTTCAAAGGTTTTCTACTGCATCTGGCCTTCAGGAAAATGCAGACAAAAGCTCTATATACATTATTGGTGTTCATCAGGACATTAAAGATTCATTGAAAAGACTAACAGGGTATACAAAGGGATCAATACCATTTAAATACTTGGGAATTCCCTTGTCTACCAAGAAATTAAACATTCAACAATGTCTACCATTGGTGGAGAAGATCACAGAAAGAGTCAACAAAGATGTTATCATATTCAGGAAGAGTGAAACTCATAAAGTCTATGGTCTTTGGTATGCAGACTTAATGGGATCAAATCTTCATATGCCCAAGAAAATTATGAACCTTATTGAGACTATTTGTAGAACATTTCTATGGACTGGTTCACGTGCTACATCTAGAAAAACACTGATAGCTTGGGACAAGGTATGCCAACCAAAAGCTGTTGGGGGTTTAAACATTATCAACATAAGAGTATGGAACAAAGCAGCAATCCTGAAGCAACTATGGGCATTGACAAAGAAAAAGGATACATTATGGATGAAAATAGCTCATTGCTACTACATAAAGCAGAGAGATATTGACACTATGGATATACCTAAGACAACTGCTTG
Organism: Nicotiana undulata; assembly: GCA_005239495.1. Lineage (NCBI taxonomy): Eukaryota > Viridiplantae > Streptophyta > Magnoliopsida > Solanales > Solanaceae > Nicotiana > Nicotiana undulata. The sequence continues at coordinate 5,769 of ML256266.1, read as the reverse complement.
AGTGGTCAGGAAGATTATAGATGCAAAACAAGGTTTGATGCAGATGAGCACAATGCAAACCAGCCTGAGTGCAAAGCTAACAACTATGGAGATCCAGGGTAGATTTCAAATACAGAAAGCATATATTCAGCTGCTACCCCAACTCCCAAAGGTTGGATGGAAGAGTATACATATGCATCCACAGATCCATCCAAGATTCAAGTTCCATTTATGGCTGGCAACTCATTAGAGGTTAGCCATTGTGGATAGATTGTAGAAGTTTGGAATCAAGTACCATTGGATTGTGCATTTTGTGCTAAGTGCATGGAAACATTTAGTCATCTATTTTTTGAGTGCTCATGTAATAACATAGTATGGAATAGAATACTCAAATGGCAGGGGCATATAAGGATAATAGGCAGCTGAAAGACTGAGATAGAATAGATAAGCACTCTAGCTAAGAGGAAAACTGGTATGGCAGCTATTACTACTTCAACTTTTCCCATGGTAGTATATTGTATCTGGCGAGAAAGGAACTACATTATATTCAACAAAGGGGGATATGAGGCTGATGTGATTTGTAAGGAAATTACAATACACATGCACATACAAGGAAGATCAAAAAGCAAATGGCAACCAACATTGCAAAGATTGAATCAGTATCCGTAGGCTAAAATGATGGCTCAAACTCTGCTTTGAAGTGTAATTAGTATAGTCTAATTTTTAATTGTAATTAGGAGGTTTATGGTCAGCATCAACCTCAACCTAGCTTTGTAAAGATATTTTTTGATGAAATGAAAAGTCTATTTTAATATATATAAAAAGGGACAAATGTCCTTCTAAATGGCAATGAAGAGATGAGTGAGAAAATCTTGCATGGGAAATTAAAGATAAGTGTTATACACTTGTCATGCTCTAAGCCTCTCTTAAAGCCTATAAATAGGCATTCTAAATAGCCATAAATCATCAGCAACTTTTTCTTTGCCATTTCGTTCCTCTTTAGCTTCCTTTTCTTTCCTCCTTAAACTTTTGTAGTCTACTTTCTTTGTTCCCCTCTTTTAAATAGCTGGTAATTTAATATTTTGATGATTCCTGTATCCTCCCAAATAGAGGTACGCTTGTTTAATCTTGGAGAGACATTTCACACTGCTGAAATAGTTTCTTAGGACAATGCTCAACACGATTCAAGTCAACTCGTGTATCTGCTTATAAATAATATTATTGCAATGTTGTTATTATCTAGTGTCATTTCCCTACAATCTAAGAAACTATGGAAAACAACATTGATGCTGGAAATACTACTGATACTACCTATATTGGGGCTACCTCCGCTAATGTAACGACCCGGTCTGTCGTTACGTAAAACCTGTATTATAATTATTATTATTGACTTATCATAGACTGATTATTCTATTATTGATGTGTTAGAGTTGATAAGCTTGAAATCGGAATGGTTAAATGAGAATTCAGTCACTTAGTCTTTAAAATAGCCTTAAAATGGAAAAAGTCAACTAAGAGTTGACTTATTAATAAACAACCGCGGAATGCGGATTTTATGGCTCGGATAGCTTCATTAGGTGATTTTGAACTTAGGAGTGTGTTCATAATAATTTTGTGATGTCCGGTGTAGAATTAGGCTTGAATTGGCGGAAGTTAGTTTTTGGCAATTTCCGGACGACAGTGGAAAATAGACTATTGGGGTTGGAATGGAATTACGATAGTTGGAGCAGGTTCGTAATGTCATTTTGGACTTGTCCGCAAAATTTCAGGTCAATCGGAGTTGATTTGGATAGTTTCGGCATCATTGGGGAATTTTAGAAATTTCAAAGTTCTTAGGCTTGAATCCGATGTGAATTTGGTGTTTTGATGTTAGTTTTGGTGTTTCGAGAGTGCGACTAAGTTTGAATGATCATATGGGATGTGTTGGTAAATTTAGTTGAGGTCTCTAGGGCTCGGGACGACTTCGGATGGTTAACGGAATTTAACTTGGCCATTTCAAGAATGTTTCGACATCGTCCTTCAAGAATAAGTGGTTCCACACTAAGAAAATGAGCTCCAAATTTAGTTTCGATTGAAGCATTATATCCGTATCGAAATTTCGGAACCATAGCAAAAAGAATCGACGAATTTGGACATCGTATGAGAGAGTTATCCACATTTTCGTGACGGGGAAAAACAATTTCCATCGCCAGCGCCCAGGGTAGCGCTGGGCGCCGGGTTTTTTTTTTGCTACGAGGGTTTTTGGCCATTTTAAACAAAAATAGAGTTGGGGATCTCGGTGTGGGAGATTTTCTGAGGGGTTTTCACGAATTTGAACGAGGTAAGTGTTCTTTATCTTAAATCCTTTATAGATCATGATTCCCCACTCAATTATATCGCGAATCCATGAATTTATTGAAGAACAATCGGATTTTTTTTATCAAATTCTCCAAAAATATAAATTTAAGATTTGAAAGCCAATCCGATGTCAGAATTCGATAATTTTTATATGGTTGAACTCGTATTGGAACGGGTGTTTGAATTTTTGCGAGTTTCGTCGGATTTCGAGACGTGGGCCCTGGGGCCGAGTTTTGACCAGATTCGGATTTTGAGTTAAAAATTGATATTTTTCGATTGGAATTCATTCTTTAAGCATAAATTGATGATAAAAATCTGAACTTGGTAGATTTGGAGCATCCGGAAGTTAATTTGGCAAACGCATTGCGGAATAGTTTTCGGGCTAGTTTTGAGGTAAGTAATGTCTTGAAATCCTGTTCTGAGGGTATGAAACCCCGGACTATGCACCCTTTTACGGGTTTTGAACTGGAAAGATTGAAACTTTGGAAATATCTCCGTATTTAGGCGACCATTGAGTTGCTAAACCGATTTTTAAGCTTATGCTTAATTAGTATTTATATATTATGATATGTTTTGGGTTGTAAGTCGTGTTTGGGGCCTAGTGCCGATCTGTTTACCCCTTGGGGGACTGTTTTACTGTCTTTCCTCACTTGATATGTTGTGAATTACACTCAGTCGTTTCCTGATAAATGGTTTTGACACTCAGAGTATTTTAATACTATTTATTGAAAAAAATGAAACGCTGTTTTGGGTCGAGAACCCGGTTTGTTTATGGCCTAAGGGCTAATTGAAAGTGTCTGACTAAGTGATGTGAGGAGGCGTCCATGCCTTATGAGTTATGTGAGGAGGCTTCCAGGCCTTATGAGAGAGGTGAGGAGGCTTCCAGGCCTTATGAGTGATGTGAGGAGGCTTGCAGGACTTATGAGAGAGGTGAGGAGGCTTCCAGGCCTTATGAGTGATGTGAGGAGGCTTCCAGGCCTCATGAGAGAGATGAGAAGGCTTCCAGGCCTTATGTTATTATTGCGCTTGGGCTGTAGGAGCCCCTCCGGAGTCTGTAACACACCCCCAGTGAGCGCCGGTACCGATTGAGTGATGATGATTGCCCGCGGGGCTGATACTGAGTGATGATTGATACTGAGTGATTGAGGGAATGCCTGAGGGCATCTGTTATGAGAAATGATTTTGGCCCGAGGGGCACTTTTATGATGATTTTACTATGTTTTCAAGCTATGATTTACTTCATTTTCAAACTGGTTTTACTGAGGATTTCACTGAGATATACTGATATTGTACTTGTTTTTCAAAGGAGTTTGGAACTGGTTTTTGAACCTATGAAATTGCTGAATACTACTTGGTGACTTGGTGTTTTACTGGCTTTTGTGAAATGATGTATCTGTTTGTGTGCTTTATATTTCTCAGACTGTGATTTCTTTTCATTACTACTGAGTTGGCGTACTCATAAAGACTCCCTGTGCCTCTGTGCACATATCCAGGTACCAGCTCTCAGCAGTAGCTGACGCAGGTTCGATAGCAGAAGTTCACGGGAATTCGAGGTAGCTGTCCAGCGTCCACAACTTCTCAATTTCCCCTCCTTGTTTAGCTTTAGCACTTGATTCAGAGATATACATTATAGTTTTAGCAGAGTTAGATTTATTTATTCGTAGATGCTCATGACTATTGACTCCGGTTCTTGGGAGGTGGTTTAGAATATTAAGGGGACGCTAAGACTTATTTATATTATTTATGCTATGGTTGCTTGCTGATTATTTAATTGTGAACTGTTATGATTGAACAAAAGTGTAGTAAAGTGATGGTCGACTAGCCTAGTTCCACGATAGGCGCCATCACGGCCTATTAGGATTTGGGGTCGTGACAGCTACCCCAGTTTCAGTTGCACTATCATATGCCAGGCCATTTCCAGATGTGTCGAATATCAAAATTTCGCCAATGAAAATTTCAAGCGTTGGCAAGAACATATTTTCTCACTGCTTGATGTCCATGGTGTTGCACATGCATTGTAGCATCCACAACCTAATCCAGACACTGATAATAAAATAGTGAATCGTGGCAACATGCCAACAAGGTATGCCATCATACTATATTAAAACTATTTCAAATGAACTGTTTGACGTGTATTGTAGTTATAAGGAAGAAAAAGGTATCTGGGAAGCCGTAATTAACAAATTCACCACTGAAGATGCTACAAAACAAAAAGTTATAGTAGGAAAATTTTATCAATGGCAGATGAGAGATGATAAAGAGATGAATGTGGTAAACAATGAATATATAAAATTTCTAGAAGACTTGAAGGCCGATGGAATGTCATTACCAGAAACGTTTGCTGCAGGAGTGCTGATTGAGAAGCTGTCTGACTCATGGAGTGACTACAAAAATAACTTAAAGCACAAACAAAAAAATTTCACCTTTGAGAAAATTATAACCCACGTCCTAATTGAAGATTCCAACAGAAAAGAATCTGCCAAAGCTAGGATGACAACTCTTAAATCAAATTTAGTGCAAAGCAGCAACAACAATCGCAAAAGGTATAAGAATAGGTCTCAAGGTTACAAGACTAAAATACTAACTTTAAAAGAAAAACTCAGGCCATCATGCCTCACAATGCAGGTACAGAGCAGGAAATGACAAATAAAAAACTAATACTCCTAAGCCTAACTTAGCCGAAGGATGTGATATAATTGCAGCTGTCATTTTTCAAGTAAATATTGTAGCACATGCAAAAGAATGGGTGGTAGGTTCTGGGGCTACTCGGCATATTTGTGCTAATCGAGAAGAATTTTCCTCTTACTCTCCTGTAGAGGATGATAGAGAAGAGGTTTACCTTGGAGACTCAAGTACTACCAAAGTCTTGGGTAAGGGTAATGTTCTCTTGAAACTCACTTTGTCACGACCCAATTCTCCCTCCGACTGGGTCTCATGACGGCACCTAGTCTAGACGACTAGGTAAGCCTATTACTTAAGCGAAATTTAGATAAAGCAGGTAAAATAATAGTTAGTGAAATAAATCATACTAAAGTCGACGCCGCTCGGCATTAACAGTTACTTTACCCAGAACCCGGAATATCACGATACATCACAAGCTACTCTACTGCTCAATAAGGACAACTGGATAGAAAAGACCGTATAGTTTCATCTACAAGTACTACAACTGCAAGATAGGAAGGGGACTCGGAGATTTGCGGACGCTGCAGATTATACCTCGAGTCTCCTGATACCGCTGTTGCTGGCTAGCTGAGATACCGCGCACTAGGACCTGGATCTGCACATGGGGAAAAACATGCGCAGAAGGGCGTGAATACTCCACATTCGGTACCCAGTAAGTGCCAAGCCTAACCCCGGTCAAGTAGTGACGAGGTCAGGTAGAGGACCTAGTGAGATTTGCAAAATAACAGATATAGAGAACAAGTAAGTAAAACAGGTGATAATCAACAGGAA
>ML256264.1:5996-33753 GCA_005239495.1 Nicotiana undulata | reverse complement strand
TCCGTAGTCCCAATTTAAATATGCAATGCAAGAATATATATATATATATATATATATATATTCTTGCATTGCATATTTAAATTGGGACTACGGATCGAGATCCGGGAGCTTTCCCCATGTACTGCATCGCATATTTAAATTGGGACTATGGACAGAGATCCGGGAGTTTCCCCCCTGTACTACATTGCATATTTAAATTGGGACTATGGACCGGGATCGGGGAGCTTTCCCCCTGTACTGCATTGCATATTTAAATTGGGACTACATACCGAGATCCGAGAGCTTTATCCCTGCATTGCATTGCACGATTATCACCTGAGTTGTATGCTGTGCCGAACAGGAGATTCATTACTCTGTCTTCTGGTCCTTACTTTGAATTGCCGTTAATTATTAATGTCTACTTAACTGTTGACTATATCTGTCTTATTTTAAATTGCAACCTCAGTAGAGCCTCAACCTGACCTCGTCACTACTTGACTGGGGTTAGGCTTGGCACTTACTGGGTACCAAATGTGGAGTACTCACGCCCTTTTGCGCCTGTTTTTCCCATGTGCAGATCCAGGTCCTAGAACGCGGTATCTCAGCTAGCCAGCAGCAGCAGTACCAGGAGACTCGAGGTATAATCTGCAGCGTCCGCAGATCTCCGAGTCCCCTTTCTATCTTGAAGTTGTATTACTTGTAGATGAAACTATACAGTCTTCTCTTTTCCAGTTATGTATATAGAGCATTAGAGTAGCTTGTGATGTATGGTGATATTTCGGGTTCTGGGTATAGTAACTGTTTATGCCAAGCGGTGTCGACTTTATTATGTTTTCTTTCGCTTATTGTTATTTTACATGTTTTATCTAAATTTCACTTAAGGTATAGGCTTACCTAGTCTTCTAGACTAGGTGCCGTCACGAGACCCAGTCGGAGGGAGAATTGGGTCGTGACAGATAACATGAGGAAAGTGCATCACTATACCTACATGTCAATATGCAAGTGAAACCATGAATGTCACCAAAACCGGGTAGCATGAGAAAATGCATCTCTATGACTGTATCTCAAGTATGCACGTCAAATGCTATGCATCTCGGTGGTGAACTCATGTACTCACAATCTTAGACTACACAATCTCATTGTCTCGTATTCACTCATCATGCTCAATACTCAACATACCCAGTCACTCAGTACTGTACAGGGCAAAACTAGCCCAAATGCAAATAAACTAGGGAGATCCAACCCAAATGCAAATTAAATACACCGGGGTAAATCCAGCCCAAATGTAAATAATTGCTAGCAAATACGCCCACTATGGATGTGCAAACTCCGGAGGATCCTGTCCAACCCAAGCGCTTTAATAAGACAAATCCCGGTATGAATCAATAAAGCATGTAACGGCGTGCAACCCGACCCCATAAATATCACTCACAACAGGCCCTCGGCCTCACTTAGTCACAATCTCTTCAATCTATCGGGCTTACAACAGTCATGCGGAGCAGCCCTAATCAATGATATGAGATGTGACAATATACGATAACAGAGACTGGGATATGATATGTGATGATGAATGAGACCGAGTACATAACTACTATTAAGCAAATAACTCAACAATAAAGAACGACCACTGTGGGTCCTAATAGTACCAACATATAACATAAACATGATTTCTAGCATAAATTACAGCTCAAGTGCTTTAACACATGGAGTATAGTAAAAATGTTCAGATACGATTGTCACACCTCCTTTTTTCACTACCCCGGGATTAATGAAGGGTAATAAGTGACTTTTTCCAATTAAAGTGACATTATTCAGATTTGGGATTTATTTATTATTTCAGAGTCGCCACCCGAATTTTTGACGATGCTCAGGGACATCGTTTATTTTAAAAATCCAAAACCGAGGAAATTTAGACTTTGTTTTAAGTTGTCTGCGACCAGAAATCCGAGTAAGGAATTCTGTTACCCCGGGAGAAGGTGTTAGGCATTCCTGAGTTCCGTGGTTCTATCACGGTCGCTTAACTATTAGTATTCGGCCTAAATTATCTGATTGTTTACGTGTTTTAACCTATTGTGCATTTAGCCTTTTTAAATTCTTAGCCGCTTTTGACATTTACAGATTTATCTTGAAACAAGTCACGAGGACGTGCACTTGTCTGCTTTTGAACATATTACAACTACGCCACATGAAATGCACTCGCAATTGCAACACATGATTTTTATATAGTTTGAAGTTGAAGTCGGGGACATGAGTTGTTGCACCCGAGTGTAGATTACGTAGTCAATACTAATGACGGTTTTATAATGCCTATTTGAGGCGATATTCGATTATTCTTTTATTTTTTCCATTTTTTGAAGGAGTATTTTAGTTTTAAAATCAATTAGGACATTTATGGATTTATCTTGAACAAGTTACGATGGCGTACACTTGTTGTTTTGAGCACATGGCAAACACGTCACATGAAATGCACCCGTGGTTGCTACATGCGTTTTATTAGTTGTTTGGAGTTAAGGGTCAGGGGCATGAGTTGCCACTCCCGAGTGTAGATTATGGTAATTTGAGATAATTTTTTATTACTAACTAAATTTCAAAAGGGGATTCTTTTTTCTACCTAGAGGATATGTAAGAAATCATCTAAAATTGAGTTCACTAGGCTAAAGGATAAGATATTTGGGCTATGGCCATTTTAGCCCAATTTTAGTAATTACCCCTTAGGTCAATCCTGGTTATGTCTAGTTAACAAGAAAGGATTTGTATAATTTTAAACTAACATCACTAGAGACGAGTATAAACAGAAACATTTGCAGAAGTCTGCATTTTTAATGTATTTTTAGTTATCATAGGGATATTGCTTGGGAAAATCACACTCATATGTGTCCAAAGACTTGCCAGATTGAGCACCAGCAAATCATGAGATTTTGATGATGCAGATTGTCCAAAATAAAACTTAGAGTTTTAGACAGATTAGTCTTAATACCAAAATCATACCAAATCTAAAAGGGTTTGAATTTGCAATCTAAAACTACTTTGTGATTCTTTTATTAAGAAGAATGTAGCACGAACAGCTTTACCAGTTCCAACTTAACCATTTTTAAATACAGGTTACTAAAATCAGAATTCATTCGTATTTTAAAAATAGGTTCATACGTCTATTTCAGGAGATTTACAGGGTGCGAAATAAACTTAGAGTAATCGACTAATTTCGACTTATGTTGAAGATAACCAAATCAGAAATAACTATTTCCAAAATTAATAAGTGTTAGTAGAAATCCCATATAGGTTAATTTGATTACACGCATCATTTTATCTACTGTCATCATGCAACTCTTAGAAACAGGAAAAACAAATTATAAATTCGAAATTCTTAAAGCCTTCTTTTCCAAAACCAGTGTGAGCACTAAAAATAGAATCAAATATACAGTCCAGTTCAGGTTACAACGTAGGAGAATTACAGAATTATTGCTACTATAAGAATACATTTTTCAGAAGAAAGAAAAACTAAAATGGTGACTTCAAGCTAGTTGTCTGACTTGAATTCCTCTAAGGCTAAACATTTGAGCCTTCCTTTGTAATTTGTAAAACACTCCAATTAGTTGAGTGTGTTATGCATCCATTAGACTAAACAGGACTATGACAAGAAGTCGAGTTTAGATCTGATGATACTTATGCTAAGCTATGCTAAAAAAAGAAACAAAATTGTTTGTGCATCTTTAATGTAGACTATAGGTCCAAATTTATTATTTGGACAGTAATAGCAATAGATCTTCAGACATTTATAGGATGTGTCATACCATGGAGGAGATTAGACTCAACCTTGATGATGTTCTTACACCATTTTTGACAGAGTAGGTTCTTGCCTTTTATGGACTGAATCTGACCATAAAAAAGGGTCAGATTCAACTCCATAAAGGTCCTATTCAACTCATAATTGTTCTGTGACTTCGATTTTTAGGCATTTCTTAAAGAATGAACCTAACCACTTGAAGGGTTCAGATTCACTTATTCTACAGCCATTGTTAGTTGCTAATTTCATGTCCTTAAAGGGTGATAGCCTACTTTTTAAGCACTTAATATGGGGTGAATTTGACTACCAATAAGTCAAGCTTATCTACCCTAATGCTAATGATAACATAATTCTAAACTATATAGAAACTTTGCTTATTTAGGCATTTTTGAGGATGAACTTGACCATTCAAGGGTTTAGATTCCTCAACTCTAATGCCCTTTTAACTACATACTTTGTACCCTTTTGAAGGGTAAACTTCAGCCAACCATACTAATATTTGTGCACTCATCATGAGGTGAGTTTGATTATTAAGGAATCAAACTCTTCTACCCTAGTGTGAATTAATCTAACATGCTAAACACATATGAAAACAACATCTAACTACCAAATGCTAAATGTGTTAACAACTTAGCAAATAACCAAGCTGATTCCGGGAGTTGCATACATACATTCAAATAATAGTAACCTTACTTCAACTTTATATCAGGAATAGAGGAGAAGAAGATTCAGATTTGCACAATCTTAAATAAAGCGTAATATGAGTCAACAATTTCAGCACAATTAGCTTTATCTAAAGGTTCAATGTTACATACCTTTAAAGAGAAAAACAACAAAAGAGTTGACCAAATAAAGGTCAAGTATGAACAACAATTAGCAAGAAGGAAGAGAATTCAGCAGCAGTAACAACAAACCTCAGGAATAAAAAAAAAACCCAAAGAATTAACGCAGAAGATGTTCGAATTTCAGAAGAAAAAGAATCAGAGTTGAAAAAACAGTCAGATTTTTACATTCATACTTTGAAACAACTTTTCATTTTTCAAAAGAAGACTACCCTGATTTTTTGTTTTGTTTTCAGTATTCAGTGTTCAAGAAAGCAATTTCAGACTGCAGAGAGAATTTTCAGAATCTAAAACATCTCCAAAAAAGAAAAGGTCCCCTCTAGGTTGAATATCCTAGTCTATATATAGGAAAATTTAGGGTAGCATCTTTAGAGGATATTCCTAATTCTATTAGGATGAAATAGTACAGGTACAACTATCAAACCTTATCCTTTGAACAACTGTACCTTCTTCTAGAACATTCTATTAATTTCAGCCCTTATCCCCTTTTAAAGTTACTGCTGTACCCTTAAAGAATTTGATTTTTATGATATTTTCCTAATTCTAGAAGTTTTTTGGGTTGTTATACCCAATATTCTTCAGTTGTAATTCCTAAACTACCCCTTAGTATCCTTAGAATTACCCTTTAAGAATAATCAAGGTTATCTATTGATTTGGGTTAATTACTAGGTTAAAGAACTTGAAATTGATTCATCATTAACTAGAGATTAAGCTTAGGTGAATTATTTTAGATTTAAACCTAATTGTGATTAACTCAATTTGAGTCATTAGACTTAAACAACATAATTGAGTGATCAATTAATTAACCATTAGTGAAGTTGCAATTAGCTAACTCTTAGCTTAGTATGTAATTAGCTTAATTATTTCCTAAGTTAGGAATTAAAACTGATTTAGGTAATTCAAAAATTGTGTTGTTAGACTTAGCTATTACAAAATTATCACTTGAATTAGATTAACCTTGATTTGGGCTTGGGTTATTAACTATCTTTATGTGACTAATTAATTGTTCTAGGACTTTATATAAAAGAAATGATTTATCTTAATTAGAAATTAGGACTTAGTTGATTAAGGGGCTTAATTCCTACTGATTCTAGATTGGTTTAAGAGGTTGATTAGGTGTTGGCTAATTCTAACTTAGTAAGTTATATTAAGAACTAAACCCTTAATGAAATTAGAAGTCTAGTCTCTTTTTAGGAAGTTAGGTTAGATAATTAGCTTAACTAGTTAATTAGGTTCTTAGAGTTAGTTTCTAATTAAACTATTAGTTATCTTAGTTTCAAAGGTATATTTAGTTAATCGAGTATAATTATCTCCTAATTACCTAATTAATAAGTACCTAATCGATTGATTGACTATCTTAATGACTAATACAATCAAGTAGAAAAGGAAGCAATTTTTCAGAATAGTAGTCACATTAAGAGCAGAAACAGTAAGCAAATTTGAAACCTAAAGTGACTCCATTAAACAACTAATTAACCTGTACTGATTGATTTATACTAATCAATTAACATATACTAAAAGGCATGATTAACAAAGAACTCTAGTCATTAATCGACAAGACGAATTAAACTAAACATGATAACACTAGAACATGGTTCAAAACTAATTAAGAGAACAAGTAAAGGAAGCAGAATCTAATTCTAATGGTAACAAACAATTAGAGGCAGGCTTTTCAGGAAAAAGAGCCAAAAAAGAACTACAATGCATGGTTTTATAGAAATTATAAAATAATACTGTTAAGTCAAACAACTTGTCACTTTTGGTTCTTCTTAATCAATTAAGCACAGAATAACAATAGTCAATCAACAAGCAAAAGTAAAAGAAGAAAAAAGAAAGAAAAAGGAAATAAAAGAAACTAACTAAATTGAAATAATAAAAAACAATGAGTAATTTGGTTTTAATAACATGTAAAATAGTAAGGAAGGAGGAAGAATACTCATTTAAGGGTTTGGCCGGAAGATGGGAGGTCGTCGGACCTTGGCTGGACTTCCGGCGGGGTTTGAAAATGACTCAAACCCACATAAATCAATAGCCCTCGTTGAGAGCTACCGATCCGTGTATGTTAGAGCCATTAAAAGTCTTCGAATCAACTTGTAGAAGAGACTAGGGTTTCAGATTTTTCATATTTGAAATTGGATGATTTTGGGTAGGATTTTAGTGGAATCAATGACGGGAGGTGACTGAGGATGAGGAGAAGATCATCTGGTTAAAATTTGGAATCGTTTGGTTGATCTCCGCCGTCGGAGGCGATTTTTGGCCGACAGAGTTAGGGTGGGGGACGACGGAGACAAGTGGGGGGAACGGCGGAGGCCGGCGGGTTGAGAGAGAGAAGATAGAGATGGTGAGAGAGGGGTGTTAGACTTCTAGTTAATGGGGGTAGGGGGGTTTCTGGAACAGTTTTATACTACAGGGGTCCTTAGTTTAGGACCGTTGGATCAACAAGATCCAACGGCTAAGAGGCTTGGGAGGTGAAACAGGGTCGTTTGGATGGTGACAAGGTCGGATGGGTTATGGGGTAATTGGGCTGGGTACTTTAGGTGTAGAGATAACTCCTTTGGGCCTGGGTTCTTTGGCCCAGGTCCGATGTTTTTTAAAAAACAAAATATCTTAAGCTTAATTAAAATCCTTAGTTTAATTATTACTAATTCTTATTAAACTAAATGTAACAACCAATTTCGACCTTGCTTTATGGATTAATTAAGGACAAAACAATTTATCTTATACTCCTAATTAAATCCTTGATTTATTGGATAAAATGATTAATTTTAGTAATTAGTTGTTAAAAACTACATTACATCAAATAACCGTCATTCGTCTATTATTTAATTCAATTAATTACAAACAATAACTTCATAATTCCTTGATAATAGGGATGCAATTTTAATAATTTTAAAAGATGAATTATGGATATGCAAATGCAAACAATTCACAATTAATCACTAAAAATCAACAAAAAATCATGAAATCAATTAATTTATTGAGATTGTTATAGGATGATATGGTGAGTAAAAATCACATGCTCACAACTGCCCCTCTTTGCTCGGAAACACGAAGAGTTTTCGGGCAAAGACAAAGTGAGCAGCCATAAATGACTTTTACCCATTCGTATGTTCCATTGTGAAGCGTTTTGGAAAAGCTTGACCGAATCTTGCTTCAAAGGTTGCCTACATATCCTTGGCTATAAAGGAATCAGGTCAGTGTAGTTCTGGAAGTTTTGGTAGCTGGGACTACCGAGTAACTGTGGTTTCACTGCGTTCGCTGCTGTTACTGCTGCTGATCTCCTTATTACACCCAAGTGCAAAACGAAGGACTAACTAAACCTAATCAGCTGCTAGTTACAAGATTCCTATCTAAGACATGGTCTTGAGTCTTGGCCTTTTGCTGACTCCGACCTGGATCTTGATGCTTGTTAGTCGCAGGTGCTGGTTTTGTCTTATCATTCCTCGGATCAAGGCAGGGTATACTGGATGGATGACTTCAATCTCGTCCTGAATAGTGCATATCTTCCCCATTTGTGCACTTTTGGATTCAATCTTTTCTTTCTTCTTTTTGTTTTGTTTATTTTGGATCGAAACTTCTTCTTTTGGTTGTCTCGCATTCCAATGTCCTAAAAATGTAATCTGCAAAAAAATCAAAACAAACGAACAAAATTTTCTGCCCCAGTTTTCACTAGGAAAATTTCGTGAGTTATTGCAACGAAATCTATGCTACTTTATTATTGAAAGCAATGAAAAGATGGGAATGGTGTACCCGGAGTTATTGTAGACTAGGGAGTGGATACCCTATGCCCAAAAGTAAAGTCAACTAGGGGTTGGAGACCCTACGTTGGAAAAGATCGACAGGTTATGCTATCGTCAAAAAAAGATCATCGGGTTATGCCGGTGTATGGGGGGGGGGGGGGGGGGGGGGAGGACCAATGGGTTATGCCGTTGTCAAGAAAGGGATCACCAGGTTATGCTGGTGTCTGGAAAGGTCAACATGTTATGTTGTTGCCGAAAAAGAGATCATTGGGTTATGCCAATGTCAGGAAATGATCAACATGTTATGTTGTTGTCAGGAAAAGAGATCACTGGGTTATGCCAATGTCTGGAAGGTCAATAGGTTATGTTGTTTCCTGGGGAAAAGAGATTACTGGGTTATGCTAGTATCAAGAGATGATCAACAAGTTATGCTGTTGTCATAAGGATCACCAGGTTATGCCGGTGTCTGGAAAGGTCAACAGGTTATGCTGGTTCCTGGGGAAAAAGAGATTACTGGGTTATGCCAGTGTCAGGGAATATTAAACGGGTTATGCCGTTGTCAAGAAAGATCACCAGGTTATGCCGGTGTCCGGGAAGGTCAACAGGTTCTGCTATTGCCTGGGGAAAGGAGATCACTGGGTTATGCCGGTGTCAAGAGGTGATCAACAGGTTATGCTGTTTGTCGGAAAGATCACCAGGTTATGCCGGTGTCAAGAAATGTCAACAGGTTATGATGTTGCCTTGGGAAAAAGAGATCACTGGGTTATGCCAGTGTTAGGGGATGATCAACAGGTTATGCTATTGCCAAAAAGATCACCAGGTTATGCCGATGTTTACTAGGGAGTGGGAACCTATGTTTGGAAAAATCATCGGGTTATACTGGCATCAACTAGGGAGTGGGACCCTATGTTGGAATCAACTGAGGACTGGGATATCCTAGGTTGGCATCGAGTTATGTTGGCATCAGGTTATGCTAGCATCAACTAGGGAATGGAGACCTTATGTTGGCATCAACTAAGCAATGGAATATCCTATGTTGGAAAAAGGGTAGCTAGGGATTGGAGATCCTATACCACTTTTAGGTTTGGAATGTTTTCAACATTGTTTTCTTCTCCTCTTTTCTTTTCATTTTATTTTGAGTGAATGTGGGAAAGAATTTTGGAAAGAACTTCCCCTTTTGGAGTTGTTGCTGCAGAGCTGCTTCTAGCTCTTGCGCCTTTTCTTTTTGTTACACTTACATTTTGCAAGGTAGTTTTGAGTTACACCTGTTTCCTTCAAACAAAGAACAATTTGTTAGTTTGAAATGGTGGTTGGTTTTGCGGCCTTGATTTTTAACAGTTTGATCTCAGTTCTTGTGATGGAGATCTTGACCACTTGCTTGCTTGCTGAGGATTGGGTTTCAACTCTAATCCCGTGGACCTTGGTTTTCCAGATTTTAACACGGTGCTCGGTCACGCGGGACCCAACATTTGACTTTATTTTTCCTGTTTAGGCCTTTCACTTGCTTTTCTTTCGGATTTCCAGAGTATATGGGAAGTTTTGGCCCCCTTAAACTCTGCTGCAATGGTTAGTCGCGGGACTCAACCTTTCCAACTTTGCCTCGCCTTCATCGGCCTTTCTTTTCCAACTTTAAACTTTAAAGGATTTGGAGCACTTCGGCTTTTCCAACTTTGCCGAGAGTGTTAGCCGCGTGGGACTTAACCTTTCACTTTAATCGACTTTATAGGCATTTATTTGACTTCTTTTTCCGAGAGTTTTACGTTTGAAACATCGGTCGTTGCGGCCAGTCGGGATCGATTTGACGTCCCCCTGATGAGGCTCGGTGCCCTTTGCATGTTGGCTCGCGTTAAACGAGAATCCTGTAAATCAGTTTTGCCATCCTTTTTTCCTTGCTTTATAAACAGAATCAGACTAAAAGGGATTTAAAGAGAATAACAAAGAAATGGAGACAATGAATTTTGACAAGAAATATCCCTTTCGGGGAAAAGAAGAAAGGACTTATCTGGAGTGCACGTGGACTTCAATGAACATGACATGCATCTTGGACTGGATGCCTTATCTATATAAACCATCTGACTCTCAGAAATTCGTCACAACTTTTAACTCGAGGTTGAGAAACCTTGTTCCGGGACCATGTCGATATCGGTGACCAATCATCCGCTTTTCGATTAGTAGTTCCCTTTTCAGATTTTCACTAACTAACCTCTCTCATTTCTCTTCTCGTCATCGTCCTGTAGTGCTCTTTGCGAGTTTTCACCGACAGGACTCTCTCATTTTTAGTTTCTCTACTCACCGTCGCCTTATGGTGCCCGTGCGGGTTTTCACCGATAAGACTCTCTCATTTTTAGTTTCTCTACTCACCGTCGCCTTATGGTGCCCGTGCGGGTTTTCACCGATAAGACTCTCTCATTTTAATTTCTCTCATTGCTCGTATCAGCTCCAGATAGATGTATCCTCCCATCCTGGCTTTTCTTTGCTGATCGATCAGAAGGACTTGAATAGGATTTGGGGTAAAAGGAATTTGTATTGAATTATAACTTTGAAACTTTCAGGCGGATCATTGACGAATCTCAACACTTTCCCTAGCTTAAACTCTTGGGGGAATGTGGATTTTTATTTTGCCGTGACTGAACCCCAGGGAGAGGCTTCCTACGTATTCTTTCGGAATCAAGTCAGACGTAGTTCAGGGAGTTTTTTTTTGTTTGATTTTTTTTCCTTTTGATTCTTTCTCTTTTTTTTTATATTCTTTTTTTTTCCAAGTTCCAAAGTAGGTAGTCAAGGAAGAGTAACTGGCTCAAAGGGTTTACAAAAATGATAGTGTTTGGGGTAACATGAATGAAAGCCTTCGTCATTTCGATCACAAGTATCATCGCCACGAAAAAGGTCAAACATAATACCTTTTGACTGCATCTGCATTGACAGACATTTCGGGGTCATTTCCTTCGACGTCCCCCAAGTACAATGCTCCTTTTGGAAGCAATTTCCTTATGATGTATGGACCTTTCCAATTCGGGGCGAATTTTCCTTTCGCCTCTTCGTTGTGCGGGAGGATACGTCTTAAAACAAGTTTCCCTACTTCAAAGTTCCTAGGCCGCACTTTCTTGTTGAAGGCACGAGCCATTCTTTGTTGGTACAACTGCCTGTGGCAAACTGCGACCATTCTTTTCTCATCAATCAGAGTTAATTGTTCCAATCGGGTTTTGACCCATTCATTATCCTCAATTTCTGCTTCGACAATAATCCGAAGGGAGGGAATTTCAACTTCTGCGGGTATTACGTCTTCAGTTCCATAAACCAATAAATAAGGAGTAGCTCCAACTAACGTGCGCACGATCGTGCGATATCCCAATAATGAAAAAGGCAGTTTCTCGTGCCATTGCCTGGAAGTTTGAATCATTTTCCTGAGGATTTTCTTAATATTTTTGTTTGCTGCTTCAACGGCACCATTGGCTTTGGGCCGGTAAGGGGTGGAGTTGCGGTGTGTGATTTGGAACTGTTAACATACCTCCCTCATCAAGTTACTGTTTAGATTCGCGGCATTGTCGGTAATGATAGTCTTTGGGATACCAAAATGACAGATGATATTAGAGTGCACGAAATCCACCACTTATTTCTTAGTGACAACTTTGAATGTGACTGCCTCAACCCATTTTGTGAAATAGTCAATAGCGACCAAGATAAATTTGTGCCTGTTTGAGGCCTTTGGCTCGATCGGCCCGATGACATCCATTCCCTAGGCAACAAACGGCCAGGGTGCTGACATAGGATGCAATTCTAACGGCGGTGCATGAATCAAATCGTCATGTATTTGACACTTATGGCATTTCCGGACAAAGCTGAAACAATCTTTCTCCATGGTCATCCAATAATACCCAGCCCGCAAGATTTTCTTTGCGAGAACGTACTCATTCATGTGAGGACCGCATACTCCTGAATGCACCTCGTTCATGATCTTTTCGGATTCCTTGGTATCTACACACCTTAATAGATTCAGGTCGGGAGTCCTCTTATACAGTACTTCCCCACTTAGGAAGAAACTATTGGCAAGTCTCCGGATGGTTCTCTTTTGGTCCCCATTGGCCTGCTCTGGATATTCTTTTGTTCTCAAGAATCTTTTGATATCGTGATACCATGGTTGGACATCGGGTTCTGCCTCGACCGTGTTTCAATAACCATGCCTTTCCTTGATTTGAATCTCCAACGGGTCGATGTGAACATTACCCATATATGGCAGCATTGCAGATAGGGTATCTAGTGCATCGGCTAACTCGTTGTGGCATCGAGGAATATATTTGAACTCGACAAATTTGAATCATTCGATAAGATCTTCCACATGTTGTATGTATGGAAGGAGCTTAACGTCTCGAGTTTCCTATTCTCCCTGAGCCTGTTTGATGATTAAATCAGAATCTCCCATGATCAATAACTCTTCTACATCCATGTCAATGGCCATATTCATACCCATTATACAGGCTTAATATTCAGCAGTATTGTTTGTACAGAAGAAGCGTAGACGGGCTGTGGCCGGATAGTGCTGTCCTGTGGGTGAAATCAAGATTGCCGCAATCCCAACCCCTTTTCCATTGACAACTCCATCAAAGAACATTTTCTAAGTGCTGGCGTCCTCAGAAGTTATCTCGACTCAGTTTACCTCCTCGTCTGGGAAGTAAGTACTTAGAGGTTGGTAGTCGTCATCAATAGGATTTTCTGCCAAGTCCAGGGCTTTCATTGCCGTGCGGGTGGCATAGATTATGTCGAATTCAGTGAGCAAAATCTACCACTTTGCCAATCTCCCGGTGGGCATTGGTTTTTGGAATATGTACTTCAATGGATCCAGCCTAGTGATGAGGTAGGTGGTATAAGCCAACAAATAATGCCGGAGCTTCTGAGCGACCCAAGTTAGAGCGCAGCAAGTTCTTTCCAACAACGTATACACTACAAGAAAATAGGCCTTTAGCGAGGGGAAATTTGGTCGTTAAAAATTCAAATCCGGTCGTTATAAGTTATTAATGACCAGAAAAAATCCGGTCGTTATAAGTTATTAATGACCAGAAAAAATCCGGTCGTCACCGGTCGTTAAAAGCCTCGACGTTAAAAGTTAACGACCGGATTACAATCCGGTCGTTAAAGATCCTTTAGCGACAACATAATTTTCGGTCGTTATACATCCCTTTTAACGACAAGATTTTCCCTTCGCTAATTTGTTATCCAGTCTTTAATGATAACAACTAATTCAATCATTACAAGTGCTTTAGCGACTGATATTCCCCTTCGTTAGATGTATAACGTCTTTTAAGAACCAAATTTTCCTTTGTTAATACCCATTTATCTGTTTGAGAAACTTATAGTTAAAGAGTTTCATTGACCACATTTTTCTTATCTAATGTAAAATTATAGTAAATATAGTTACAAAAATTTAAATTAGATATATAGAAATAATTATTTATACTCTTTCATACACACCCAACAATACTCGAAAATAAATCAAATACTTGATATCTTTGTTAATACAATGAACTAAAGTACCATATTGACCAGAAACCAATCTAAATCGTATGAAATCATTTTTTATAATTCCTAAAATAGAAACATAAAATTGCAGCATATGTACAATGTCTTTAAACTATCCCTAACAAAATATAAACCTCTTGTACTTCAACTTGTTGACACTTTATTCAAGGATAAGTTCTTTGGACTTCAAATATTTGATCTGTTAACATAACAAATGTATGCTAGTTTAGTAACAAAGAAAAAAATAACTAAAAAAGAAAGAGAAAATGTATGCCAGTTAATAAAGAAAAATCAGATCTGTTAACATAACAAATGCATGACAATTTAATAATTCCATTAAAGGCTTCATTGACGGCCATAAACAAGAAATTAAAATAATACAAAGATTAGATGACATAACAGTGGAGATAGTATTGTAGCAGAAAAATAACGCATTAAAAATTTCCTCTGTTTGTGTACAATGATCATAAGACTGACTAATGACATATAGTTTTACATCACCAAATCCTATTACATTAAAACCTACACAACGACACTTTTTGGGAAGCAAATCCTATATCGAGCTTCTTGCAATTCTACAGATCACAGGGACAAGCAATTGAGATACAAAAGTGAGTTAATTTTCCCAATTAAACTTTTTAATGGGCACATGAAAAAGCTATTTTTGTTGCAGCAACAACAATATCAACACATTAAAATTTCATAATACATATTGTACAGTTGTATGTAACTCCATCTCTATTAATGGAATTATCTTTTCCATATCCAATGACGCTGAATTGATGAATTTCTATTATATATAAAATTATTTTTATGTTTTCTTGCAGAAGGTAGTAACCAGATGACTAATCTATACTTCTTCAAGATAGTGTACGAGGTACAATTATGTTGTTCCTTTTGCTACTTAGTAGTTTCCTAAATTACTTTAGTGATGATTCTATTCTTTTTTTATTTCAGTTCTTGGAACCACACTTTACAGAATGTGAGCAACTAATGTAAAGGAATCCTCCACTTGAAAAAATATGGACACTAAAGCTTTTCCATCAAAGATGATACTAAAGCTATGACTAAAGTACGATATTGACAAGTGTGATTGGAACTGCACAAGTACTTGGTAACAATCATATACATTCCTATCAGCATTTTCATCATCATACCCAAGATCCACTTATTTTTGTCTGTCATTTTCAAGTTCAAATTAAAGCTAGGACTTTCAAAAAGTCATTCTTTTTTTGGCTACTTCATCAACGAATTTCCAGAAGAATAAAGGATGCATGAAATTTATTGATGCAGAGAAAAAGCGAAAAAGAAGGATTAGACAATCAAGAGTCTGTTTTGGTCATTTTTATACAATTTGAACTTGACTGCAACTGTACCACTTCATTTCCCAGTGTATGTTGGTCTGTACCTTTTCATCGGACCACGAACAAGGCACAATTTTTGAACATGAAAACATGTCAAGGTTTATACCACTTTACGCAGGAGTTAATAGCGTTAGAACTATATCAAAGTCATGTAATAAAGCCGGCTGAAACTAATATTTCAGATTGCAGGGTAACTCAATATAATCTAATTGAATAAACTATAGCTTGTATAATCACACTGACCCTCTCAAGCAATACGTTCATGCAATCTCAGACAGATAAAGACCGACTTAACTATCCAATAAGTATTACCTCAAGAGTGTACATTCAATAAGTCTACATCAAAAGCATGACTTCACGAAGTAATGATTATCGAGAGGAGGGAGGAAAAGGAAGTTGAAATACAAAACCAAGCAGATCAAGAGTACCTTTGAGACAGGTAGATGCGCATACTTGTCATCATGGATAAAACCAGTTCCTAGTGAATTCCTTAAGTTCAGAGGTTCACCACAACCATTACCCCCATTCATTTACACTTTGTCATCAAATTCTTTCTCATGATCTGGAAGTATGAAATCTTGAATAGTATCCACTTTTGGAGATTCATAAACATAACTAGAGAACCAGTTCCCCATTTCTGGAGGCTCTGATAAAGACCATACATGAAGATTAGTATTAACAAAAACGATCATTGTCCGCTTAAGAAAAATGATAACTCTTATATTAGGAGGTGAAAGGATCACACTTACCTGAAGCAAGTGACATGTCATTTGAAGAGTTCACATCCTAAAAGACACAAGTCCACAAAATCATGGTTTAGGAAGAGAACACAGGAGAGACAATCCAAAAAATAGCAGTGCTACACTGGATGCAAAAAAGAGAGTTAATTGGTACATGACTTGATGTTTGTAAATCCATACAAGTGTTTTGCAAATTTGCACATCTACTTCCAATAAGCTATTTTATAGATTTACAGACTATAGGAGACATGTTAATGAAATCCGTAGGAATAATCAGAGAAAATAACCATTCTTATCCAAAGCCACAACCAAGACTGAGCACTTTATAATATATTGACTCGGATTCCTATCAAAAGTTAGCTCAGAGTAATTGAAACAACAATAAAAAATAACTTGCCTGACCTACCCTTTTGTTATCTGCAACAGAGTTTGTACACTGAACAAGGCCCTTCGAAGCCACATCAACACCAGAAAGCAAAGTAACATATTTCCCATTTGTTCGATTTTCAGCAGAATTATCTTCCTCCTTGCTGATGCTATCTTCTTTGCATCCTTTGGTGCTAGTATCCTATTTGAAACCGATGTCAATTGATTCAGGGACTCTAAAATCATCACTATCAGCCAATCGAGGAGTTTCAGGCACAAAACTTGAGAAACAATCCTTGGTATCTAAAGGCTCTGATAGCACTGACATTGCAACAGAAAGTCAGCTTCCTACGAATTTGATATTAGTGATTTTGATGCGCAAAATTTAAGGGAGAAAGATGAACTAGAATACTTAATTTGTTGTATAGTTTCAGGGCACATATAAGGTTCTAAATTTCACTTCCTTTACTCAGATGCCTGAAAACAATAGTAAGCAATACTTCATAGTAGGTAGAAGAGCCTAACTTACCGGAAGAAAATGGGATATTATCTGAAGCTCTCCAAACCTGTGAAACAACTTCTAAAGTTATATTACCAATCTTATAATGATATTCAGTAACAATCTACAACTACATGACTCTTGCATTATTGCGGTCCAAAGCACACGTGAGTATCAAAAGAGGTGAAAAATAAAAATTTAACCAGCTATGCTAAAAGGATTGCAATGGTGTGTCACCAATGACGAACCGGATGATGACTGTGATAGTAGAAACAGACTATATGATTCTAGTGGATTTTATAAAAGGAGACACCAAGGTTATGTGTCCAGTCAGAGAGCAGATAACTCAATTGCTCACCAGAGGCAGATTTCATATGAGATTTTGTTACAGGGAAGACAATTGTGTAGCAGATGCTCTAGCTAATATTGAAGTAAAGGAGAAACAAGAGATATTCTTCACTGAAGTTATTTCATTGCCAAGGCTAGACAAATCCATATTGAAGAATGATCAAGATCTACATCCAAACTTCAGAATTAGAACTAAGTAGGACCAATTTAACTTTGATCATCGATAGTAGCTTTCTATTTTTTATGACTTCTGTTTATTGATAATCCTGGTTATCGTTACTTAATGACCACGCATATGTAATGGTGAGATTAGAAGTTAGATAAATTAGAAAATTAGGACCTGATGAAATATGAGAGGGAGACATTTATCCATATAGAGAAATAACAAGTTCTTAAGTGGACACACATACCAGATCAAAATAAACAAACTTGGTCTTAAGTACAAACTTAAAGAAACTTCAACGAGCAATACACTTAACATACTAAATAAAACCTCTAAAATAACTCTCAGTTCATCACACATCAGTTTTCAAACATTAGTACTCTTGATAATTTAAGTAGAAAAGGAAGCCATATCAGTTTCATCACCTTTCTTGTCCGGCACCAAGTCCCTTCTTTTTCAAATATATCAGATAACTTAAAATTCCAATCGAGTTCCAAGAACTTTTATATGCCTGTAAGAATGAGAAAGCATGTTTCAAGAGCTTTAATCTACTCTAACTCAAATGGTAAGACAAATTTTGGGTTTTCACTTTCATTTTCCCTACTAATTGAAAGAGGAATTCTATACTAAACACGAAGATACAGTGACATTAGTTAAAAATTAAGTTTTATTTTAAGGTTGACATTACTAAGAAAATATGTCGTATAACTAACTACAACTTGGTTACAAAAAAATCTGAAAAATGAGTGGGAGACAGTAATTAAAACAAAAGGAATTTCTGCAATGTACAAAAAATTAGTAATTGCTTTTGCTTATAAAAAAGGTTGCTACAACGTATATAATTGATCCTCCTTCTCATATTATAAGAAAAGCTAAATGCCAACAGCTCTTGACTTAAAAATAATCAGCATTCATGATATTTCTATCCAACAACTACTTAAGCAATAAAAAAGAGCTTACTTGTGTTACTGCTACACAATATACAGAAAATACATATTTAAACTAGCACCTACTACATATATTATATTAATGTTCATAACTACAGAACAACGTCAACTATCATTGTACTGTTAGGAATTAGAACCAGTAGTTAATCTACAAAAATTAACCTCCTTGAACAAGGTAACAAAATGTTTTTTCAGTACCAAACCAGAAGCACCCAATACAACTATAATCAAAAGAGAAATCCAACACCATACTGTTTTAGTGAAGAAAGACTTTCCAACTAACTCGTTATTAATATATTCTCTTAGCGGGCAACTCTAAAACAAAT
This sequence comes from Nicotiana undulata, assembly GCA_005239495.1. NCBI lineage: Eukaryota > Viridiplantae > Streptophyta > Magnoliopsida > Solanales > Solanaceae > Nicotiana > Nicotiana undulata. The sequence goes on along the minus strand of ML256264.1, from coordinate 15,144 downwards.
CCATAGAGTCAGCAAGAAAGCTTTACTTAATTTTAAATGAATGGATCCGTAAAGAAATCAATTATCTAACTAAACAATTTATACCCCAAACTCGGCTAATCCTTAAACGGCTCATTTTGAAGTTCGATTCACGATTAGTTAGTTAAAATAGAAAGGGAGTGATATAAATAGACCTGTTAAGCCAAAATTTTCCTTAATGGCAATTGAAGAATCGCAACTACACATATTTTGATTCCAAAATTCAAGTGAGGAAAAAAGCGACTAACTGAACTCGGAACTGTGAACTTTGTCCTCAAACAATCACGTCTGAACCCGTGAAACACCAACAAGCAAGATCCATGAATGAAGAACAACAGGGTAGAAACTAAAATAAGTTTTTTGTTTTATATCTATGTATATAAAAGAAACTTAACTCCAAAATCAGAGGAGTAATAGCCGAAAATCAGAGAAGAAAACTTAAATCTTTGTACATCTCTTTTTGTATTTTTTTTCTTCTGAAATTTGAAATGCGAACAGAAAATCGAAGAAGAAAACTCAAGAGTAGAGAATAAATTTTGCACTTAAAACCCTATTCACTCACTTTTCTGTTCAAAACATAATAATTGAATTTGAACAACCATGGTTCAGAACTGAGTTTCATCTATATGAAAATTAACATAAAAAGGGTACAATTTCAACCTTACCTTGATGAGAAGAAACTCAAAAATGAACAGTTATTGTCAATGGAGGTGACCAACAGTTTCTCTAAACTGATGATATACGTTTGAAGACCAGCAGTTTTGTCGCATTTTACTTTGCAGTTGCAGGTTTACGAAAATAATGTTCACAATAGAAGTGTTGGAGAAGTCTTAGGGTTTTTTGGGGGAGGTTAGCGGATCCAGGTGTGGGTCGAGAAAAAAAAGAGAGAAAAGTTAGCGCCACTTTTTATCAATTAATTGTTTAACGACGGGAATACAATCCATTATTAATATTGAGCTAATAAGTAGTTTTAATGACTGGAAAAAAATTTGGTTGCTATAAGTACACTTATAACGACCGGATTTATCTCCCCTCGTTAAGAAGTGGTCGTTAAAAATCGAATTTCTTGTAGTGATACTTGGCTTCATAGCTCATGAACTTCTTGCTCAAGTAATATATGGCATGTTCTTTCTTCCTGGTTGTGTCATGTTGCCCGAGAATGCACCCGAAGGAATTTTCTAACACCGTCAGGTATAAGAACAAAGGTCTTCCTGGTTCTGGTGGGACTAGCACTGGCGGGTTCGACAGATATTCTTTGATCTTGTGGAAAGCGTCCTGGCATTCGTCTTTCCATTTAATGGCTGCATCTTTCTTCAACAGTTTGAATATAGGCTCACATGTGGATGTTAACTGAGCGATGAACCTGCTGATGTAATTCAACCTACCCAGCAGACTCATGACCTACTTCTTGGTTCTTGGCGGTGGAAGATCCCGAATAGATTTTATCTTTGTCGGGTCCAGCTCGATGCCTCGTCGACTGACTATAAACCCCAGTAATTTCCCGGATGGAACTCCGAATGCACACTTGGCCGGGTTTAATTTCAGATCATACTTACGCAGGCGTTCGAAGAATTTCCTCAAATGCTGGACATGGTCATCTTGCGTCCTGGATTTAATAATCACATCCCCACGTATACCTCGATCTCCTGATGTATCATGTCAAGGAAAATGGCGGTCATGTCCCTCATATATGTTGCCCCAGCTTTCTTTAGACCGAACGTCATGACTCGGTAACAATAGGTGCCCCAGGGTGTAGTGAAGGCTGTCTTTTCTGCATCTTCTTCATCTATCAATACCTGGTGATATCCAGCATAGCAATCCACGAAAGACTGTACTTCATGTTTGGCACAATTTTCAACCAGGATATGTATGTTTGGCAGTGGAAAGTTATCTTTGGGGCTCGCTTTATACAAATCTCGGTAGTCGACACATACTCTGACTTTTCTATTCTTTTTAGGTACTGGAACCACATTGGCCAGCCAGGTGGTGTATTGGACCACTCGGATCACTCCAGCTTTTAATTGTTTAGTGACCTCTTCTTTGATTTTGTCACTCATATCTGTTTTAAATTTCCTTTCCTTTTGTTGGACGGGTGGATAACCGGGATAGGTCGGCAATTTGTGTACCACCAAGTCCACACTTAGTCTGGGCATGTCATCACAGGACCAAGCAAACACGTCTTTGAATTCAAATAGAAGTTGAATCAAAGCGTCCCTAGTTCTTTCATCAGTGTGGACGCTTATCATGGTTTCTCGAACCTCTTCTGCATTACCCAAGTTGACGGGTTCTATTTTGCTTAAGTTTGGCTTATGCTTATTCTCAAATTGTTCTAATTCTCGGATTATTTCCCTAAAAGACTCTTCTTCATCATATTCCGGTTCTTGATTCATTATTTCGAGGTTAGACGGCGTATTAAGATCAAAGCATGAAGTCCGTAAGCATGTCATGTTATTTAAAGCCGCATTATTAGGACTGAAAACAAAAAAATAAGCAAAAGTTAGAAAGAATAATAGACGATGAAATTTTGATTTCATTTCATTGAATTTGAACGTATGAGGGTTTACATCGAAATTCAAAAGGCAATAAATTAAAAACACTTGAGTTACACCCTGAAATAATTCATAGTGCAGGAAAGATGGCAAAAATGAACTACCGGGACTCCCGCCTGACGGGGAATGGAGTAGCCTTCCAGTTCTGCAACTTGGCATTTGGGCCCATGTATTGCACCTCAGCGGTGCTTGAGCCTTCTCCTAGCTGGACCATGTTAGTTTCATATAGCACTTGCTTCATAGCCTCACATATTTCTTCAATTTCTTCGGCCGTAAAGGCATCTTCTTCTTATTCTTCAACATATTGTGGTTTGATGAAGGTTTCAGTAACATGTGGAACCAGCTGAGGCAAGTCCTACCCATTTTTCTTTCGAGCGTTGGCCCATTCCACATAAGCTTTTGTAGCCTGGAAACCTATGCCGATGAATTTTTCAGCGACATGTAGAGACATCGGTTCAGTGATACCCTGTAAGGACACCCCAAGCCCCTTTCCGGGTTTGTATCCATGTCTAATCATGTCGGTAGTGACCATGATTGACGCATTTGATAGACAAGGCTGCGGGCATGGAGTACCTTCTTCGTGCTGAATGGCAAGCATAATTTCGAACGCCTGATAGACAATATGCTCACTTCCTTCTCTAGCTTGAAGACAGGGGACCAAGGGGTCTATGTATATTGACTGCTCGTCCTCCCTATGGACCACTATCTCCTGATTTTCATGTTCAAACTTGACCATCTGGTGGATGGTAGATGGCACTACCCCGGCAACGTGAATCCATGGTCTTCCCAGCAGGAAGTTATATGAAGTATCCATATCCAAGATTTGGAAGGTTACCGTAAATTCCACAGGGTCGATTGTCATGATTATGTCTATTTCACCGATGGTGTCCCTTTTGATACCGTCAAAGGCGCGGACACATATGTTATTTGGCCTGATTCTTTCATTGCCGATTCCCATTCCTTGTAGTGTTGACAAAGGGAAAATATCTACCCCGGAACCTCAATCGAGCATAACTCTCTTCACATAATATCCCTCACTTTTAACTTTTAGGTGTAAGGCTTTATTGTGAGCGGCTCCCTCGGGAGGTAGATCATTCTGGCTAAAATATAAAAAATTTACTTCAAAGAAACGCTCGGCCATTCATTCCAATTGTTCGACTGAGGTCTCCGCCGGCACATACGCTTCATTCAGCGTTTCCCAGAGTATTTTCTTATGCTCGTTTGAGCCCATCAGCAGAGATAAGAGTGAGACTTGGTCAGAAGTTTTCCCGAGTTCTTCAATTGTGGTGTATTCAGTCATGTTCATCTTCTTAAAGAACTCTTGAGCCTCTTCGGCGGTGATAGGTCTTTTAAGAGGGAAGCGTTTGTGCTTGTTTTTGGCCAGCTCTTTTAGATTGAGGTATTTTTCGGAGGAATTTGCTTCAATTACTTCCCCTGTGATCTCTTTCCCTTTGTATGTTACTACCGTCGTGTTGTTATTCCAAGGGACGATAGTAGTATCGTTCACGGGAGTTTGCGACGTGCGGCTAATAACCATTGGCTCATTCAGCCTTGGTGAAATTATTTTCCCCCGCGCCACGTACGTCCCTTTTGGTACATACATTGTCGGGCTATTCATCATGGCTCTGTTGAATTGTAGCCTTATGGGCAGACTTAACATGCCTTGTTCCTTCTTGGGTTCCCTGGGGACGCAAAGAACAACGTATTTAGAAGATCCTATCTTTGTCTTGGCTTTAGCCTTCCCCGTGGCTTGAGGGACGAGATTACTCTTCTTTATTTCCTTGGCTGGCTTAGGTGCCGCCTTGGGCTTTTTCTCTGCATCTGCGATGGCAATGATAGCTTTTAAAGCTGGATTAAAATCTTGGTCCTCGCAAATCATGCCGATAATAGGCCCATTATTGTGGGTGGGCAATGGATTGTTTGTCACATTGGGAGCTTCTTCGTCCCTTAACACCACTTTCTTTTCTTCTATAAGGTTTTCCACGGCTCATTTGAGGGTCCAGCACTCCTCCGTGTCATGCCCCTCCACTCCGGAATGATAGGCACAGTTGGTACCCCGCCTGTATGATGCCGATTGTAGATTTTGCATGTTCGGAGGTACGGGCTGTAGAAGCCCCATGTGAACCAACTTTGGGAAGAGGCTTGAATATGATTCACCGATATGAGTGAAGTTATTTCTCCTTGGTGGTTCACGGGGGTAAGCATTGTACGGGTAGTTATTTTGAGGAGGGCGTGGATTATATAAAGCTGGGGGAAAATGGTTATTTCTCGGGGGTGGAGCATTGTTCTGGTTGTATTGTTGTTGCGGCCTAGGGTGCGGCTGAGCGTTCATCACCACATAGGGAAAAGAGGGCGTAGCATAAGCTCCGTCTTGGTGAGGGTAGTAGTGTTGGGAAGTTTTGGGGAATGGACCTGAGTATTGCTAAGAACCCCTGACATCGGAAGCCATCATGGCCCCTTCTTCTTTCTTTTTTCTGTTGGCTGCACTCCCGGACCCGTTTTGGATGGCCTGGGAGGTTGCTCTTATGGCCAATTGGCTCAGGATACTACCGGTCTTTAGACCATTCTCAACCATTTCTCCAATTTTGATTGCTTCCGCAAATGGTTTGCCCATGGCGGACATCATATTTTGGAAGTAATTAGCTTCCTGTGCTTGTAGAAAAACACTGACCATTTCGACCTCATCCATCGGAGGTTTGACCTTGGAAGCCTGCTCGCGCCACTTAATAGCGTACTCTCTGAAACTTTCTGAGGACTTCTTTTTAAGGTTGGATAGAGAGTTTCTTTCGGGAGAGATATCCACGTTGTATTGGAATTGTCGAAAAAAGTCCCGGGCTAGGTCATCCCATACGTGCCAGTGGGATATATCCTGCTCCATGTACCATTCTAATGCAATCCCTGTTAAGCTTTCTCTGAAATATGCCATGAGAAGTTCCTCTTTCCCACCTGCTCCTCGGAGTTGGTTGCAATACCTTTTTAGATGAGCTATAGGGTCCCCATGTCTGTCATATTTTTCGAACTTGGGGGTTTTAAACCCGAGAGGCAAATGGACGTGCGGGAACATGCACAAATCGGCATAGGCGACGCTTTTCTACCCGCTCATCCCCTGTATGTTCTTGAGGCTATGCTCGATACTCTTCATTTTCCGAGCCATTTCTTCGTGCTCGGGGCTTTTCTTATCTCGTCCCAAAGTAACTTCATACTGAGGTTGTTGGGGGTATGAATCGGGAGTGATATGAGTGGTGCCCATAAATGATGGCGTTTGGAATGTAAATGCCGGTGGCTCAAAGCTTGGCCTGGTGATAGTTAGTGGAGCCATGGCGGAGCTCGGTGGTGCGGTGAAGATGTTGGTAGATGCACCGGAAAACAGGACCTGGGGGGCGAACCTCAGAAGGCCTTCCGGCAAAGTGAGCCGACACAGTTGGGTATCCGAGTGGCGTGGATGGGTAACTTATAGGGATGTTGGAAGTTCCGCCTGTCCTAGGATTATCTCTGGGAAACCCGGGATGGAATTGGGCGGTTCCCTACCATTGGACCATACGTCCCACATTTCCAGCATGCGGCAACGCAGAATCCTGTTCTCTTCAGCTGTGGCTGACTCAGATGTTGGGATGACTGGATTCGGGTCCTCCACATAAGAGTTGACGAGTGATAAGTGACTTTCGAATGTCATTTCTACGCTTCCTTTTGATCTAGTGAAGTAAGGATGGGAAGCCAGGTTACCACAAAAACCAACCACCTTAGAAAAACACCTTTAAGAGTGAACTAACAAAACATTAGGTTGAAACATTTATCACATAGGGAATCGCATGTTTGGGGTATGCAATGCCCCTAGGAAATTGAACGCTTTCTATATGTTTTGCAACAGTTGTGTGTCTCATCCCGGCTTTATTTTCTCGGATTTGAACTTTCCCCTTTTTTTAATTCTATTTTCACTTTTTTTTTCTCTATCATTTTATCACTCTTTTCTTTCTTTCATTATATTATTTTTTGCTATTTTATTTCTCACTCACTTTCCTTTCTTAAGATTATGATAGAATCCTATGTGGATTGCCTACGTATCACGACGCCGCGTGAATCAGATCATTACGTAGTTTATGGGATAAATCCGAAGGAAAGAAATAAACATTTTTTCATTCATCAGATAAAATACTTTCAACATCATAAGAAACTTCAGTACACTTTTTTTTGAAATTTTAAAAACTACAAAAGGCTTAAGACATGTTTTCTTGGAGATGTAAAAACTACAATGGACTTAGACGGGACTACAGCAGGAAAAAAAAATACAGACTCGAAAAATATCAAAAATACATTAGTCCTTCCATTGCTTCAGGGACCCGTGGGGAATCATTCGGCCTTGCCACGGGTCTGCGTGCTATATCTTGTTGGAGGCGGTAGAGGTCGTCCATTATCTTGTGGACGAAGATCATAACCGCTGAGAAGAAGGTGGCCCGAGTCATATCTTCGCATTCCTGGCATTTGGTGACAATGTAATCAGCTATCTGTGACCCTTTGCCTGATGATACCTTTTTCCTGAAGTAGACGCCTGATTTGCTGAGATCTTGCCTCTAAATCCTGGGCGTCTTTGTGACTCTGCTCTTGCCATTATCGTAATTCTTCTTCCAACCGAGCTATCATGTCATAGCACTGTTCCCTTTCTGCCTTAAACCTCTTTGCTTGTTTGGCCATCTCGTTTTCAAAGGTGGCCATTCTTCCTTTCAAACCCAGAACTTCTTGGTCATGCTTTCTCTTCAATTTCTGCACAAATTCTGCCCTTTCTTCTACATTCTTTGCCAACTTTGCTCGGACTCGGGTCAAATCTTCTTCGGCTTTGTCCATGTCGTCACCATAGCTACACAACTTTTTCCTGATACTGGTGACAAGTCTTTCGTCGGCTCTACTTCTTTCGGGGTATTCAATGGCTATCCTCATTTTCTAGATTTGAGCGCGGAGGGCTTCATTTTCTTTGTTCAGCCTGTTTCTTTCCTCTTCGGCTGCAGCAGTTTGTAAAGTGTTTTCAAATTTGAGCTCTCGGATATGGGCCTCCAGTTTACTTATTGTAGCCCGGTAGTTGTTTTCCTTTTCTAGCCAAAACCAGTGTTCTTGTGTCTGCTCAGTAAAATGCTGCACATGAGGTCTTTTCGCAGGTCGCTCTGGTTCTTGGTGCTCTCGGCCTCTTCTACCATACCAAGAAATATAGGCTGGCTCTACTTTCTCTTGAGATAAGTTTCTTACCCGAGTCTGAGGCTCTAAAAATCTACACTGGTTCCAGATTAGACGGACCCTATTTTCCGGAAATGTAGCTCTCGGACACAACTCAATGGCTTGTTGACTTAGGTCCTCATCATGTGGAATGCCTTGTTGTCTACCCAACTGCCGTAAGACCCAATGTGGGGCATATGGATGGATACTCCGCAGACCCATTAACAAAGGATAACACACCTCAACGGACATATTGATAACCTTGCCGACAGGGAGCCATCCGAAAGTCCACTCGATTTGGTCGGCGGTCAATGAACTCAAATGTGAGTGCCAGGCCTCTGTACCCTCGGGGAATTTGTGGCCCTCTACCCGAGTACTGTGTTCTTCGATACAATTCAAACCGGTTAATCCGTAGTTCATGTAACCTGGGCGGTGACAGAGGTGCTCCATCATCCAAATCTGTAAGAGCAGATTGCACCCTTTAAAGAACTTTTCCCCTGACTGGAAAATTGTCAGAGCACGGTAAATCTCGGCTTAGATCATTGGTATAAGAGTGCCATTGTTCTTCTTCATCATGAAATCTTCCATCCCTACCAGTCCGATATCTATAAGTCCGTCACCTCTGGGGAAGATTAAGGTGCCCGGGAATGCTACCACGAAAGCTAACCCCCAGCGGTCTTCCCATTTAGCATGGTTCTTGTGGTGAGTCAGACCAGTATTTTCAGCTTCATAGCCCCGAGGATCTCCATAACGTTTGTACAGGAAATAGAAAGTGCAGAACCTTTCAGCAAGGTGTGAGTCTTGAGTGTCCCGACTAATGTTCAAAAGATCCAAGAACTTATGTGGAGTTACTGCCCTGGGTGCCACCGGATATCGACTTCTAAGATTGTCACCGAGACCAGCATACCTCGCTATTTCCTCTAGCGTGGGTGTCAACTCAAAGTCTGAAAAGTAGAACACGTTGTGGGCGGGGTCCCAAAATGACACTAAAGCTTCGACGATATCCAACCTCGGTTTGATGTTTAGAAGGCCAGTGAGTCCACCTAAAGCTTTTACGGCAGACTTTCTACTAACTTCCCCCAAGTCGCTCCACCACATATGGAGTCCCACGGGAACTTCCTCGACAGCCCTAAAGGTAGTGTTTTCAACTGTATTCATCCTGCACATTTGTTTAAATGTTTCGATTAAGAAAACAAAACCATATAAAAAGTTTTGAATAAATGCGAAAATGTGTTATTTTTGCCGAAGTTTTGTAATAAAGAAAAATGGACCATTGATACGCTCAATTTACACCTTAAAAGAATGTAAGCGATCGTTGTCAAATATAGTAACCCAACAAGGTTGGGGTCGAATCCCACAGAGAACAATATGAGGGCGTT